>JAAEAF010006852.1:32699-124071 GCA_011037195.1 Triatoma infestans
TTTTTTTTTTTTTTTCTTTTGTGAATATTAAAGGTTCATTTTTATTTGAACACAATTTTATAGAAATTTTTCATTTTCATTATTTTCAAAACACAAACAAAAAAATAAAGAAATAAGCATTTTCATTATTCAGTATAATATCAAGCACAATTTTTTGGCGAAGCACTCTGTTTCTTTAAGAAATTTCCTTGTTTAATAACACAAAATTCTTAGAATTAAAATACCCTATCGTTGATAGCTGTTTCTTATTGAATCAAATTAAGTTCGTAGACCCTTTTGTTTTTTCATTATTTTTTAGCAATTTTTAAAACATTATTGGATAAATTAGTGATCTTATTTAGCAAAACAATTCAGCTATAATTTCCTTAACAATTTCATCATAATAGCAGTTAATTCATTTGGGTCTAAAGACCATCTTGTTGAACTCCCAATCTTGTTGTAAAGATTTTTTTAAGAAGAGAAAACAACGAGGAGAGATTGGATAGTAATGGTATCGTTTTATGGATACCGGAAGTCGAAGTGAGGAGTAAGTGTTGTTAGTTAGAGAGATTAGAGAATTGGTATTCGAAATACGAACTACTGATTTATGAAAATAAACTATATTTTAACAAATAATTTAAAGTGTATTGAAATAGAAAAACTAAGATGCACAATTGTAAATGAATATAAGAATTATGAAATGAATATAAAATATTAAAGAAGCAGTGTTAAAACCTTAAATAGGGACGCGCTCGCGATGTGTGATGGTGCTTCTGATGTGAACTTCTTTCGTACTGGCACTTAACTGATTGATAACTCGAACTTAACTGATCTATAACTCGTACTTAACTGATCTATAACTCGTACTTACTGATCTGGAACTCCAGTGGGCGACGTTTATATTTGCATCACTCACACATCGGCTGATGTGTAAGTACGTGCCACACTAAGACATCTCTCGTAGTATATTGACCCTAGGGGAGGTCGATAGTTAACAAAGGCTGTTTTGGCCGGGGTGGCGACGCTTTGTTAACAGATGGTGGCCAGGTGGCCTCTTGAGTGTACATTGACCCTTGTATGAAGGAAATACAAAAAGGGTTTTGCGGCGGTTCTCTTGACTGTATATTGACCCCTGTTTGAAAGGGTTTTGCCGCGGTTCTCTTGACTGTATATTGACCCCTGTTTGAAAGGGTTTTGCCGCGGTTCTTGACCTGCAGATAGCGGCTGGCTGGATCCTTTTCCAAATTACAACCACTAGTTATAATTTTTAGATTTATTTAAAAATTATATCTTCTTTCTTCTTCTTGCCATCACATCACATTTCAAAAGTTCTTGTAAAAGGCAATCAACGAGACTCAGGAAGTTTATCTAATCGTCCTCATTGACAAGAAAGAACTTGAGTGTATAAATACGATAATCTAGACCAATTTTAATGTATCTACACTGGGATAGTGCACTGCGAACGAAATGATCTACTGTGCCCAAAGCTTTTAAAAGCAGTTCCTGCCTCTGGGTAGTGTTATCTACGAGTAGTCATAAACGATCTCGTAATACATTGACGATCACCGGCAGTGAGAAATAGTGGCACCTAGGAAGACAAAATTTAAAGGCAGCATTGCTGCGCTCGATCCCGGGAATTCTGCATGGATGTTATCGCTCTACCACTGAGCCTCTTCCATTCCCTTATATTGGAGTAAGTTTTCCCTAATGCGTATGTGTTTGTATGAGTATGTGTTTGTGTGCGTTTTGTGTTTTCTCTACCGGCGTAATTACTTCAATGTAAAGTTGGATGTAATGTGATTCGAGCAGAGAGAGAGACACACACACAAAAATTGAGAGTCTCACTCACTATTTAGGTCAGACTAGAGTGGGAGACTCTGTTTGAATACAGCTACGTTAACCTTACAGGGGACAGTCTTTCAACAGTTTATACAGCAGTTACATCGCGTCAACAACTCACTCTAAATCTCTCATTACCATTATATATTACGTGTTATGTCCAGATAGTTTGTGTTACTTTTCTATTATACAGTGTTCAGCATTATTTCCAGTTTATATATCTCACAAACCCAATTTTCTCTTTCTCATACCCATTATATTGAAGAAAGTAGTTGTATGGCAATAAATCACCGATCCAGAAAGATGGCTTTCGTAGCGACAGATTATCTGGTCAGATGGGAAGGATTAAGGAGAGAGTGGATAGATGGTAACAAACCTCCCAATCGCAAGAACAACTATTTATTTGACACATAGCAATGAAATAACCAATTCAGACGAAAAGGGAGAGTTAAAAGGAATTATAATAATTCCAGCTAGCCCAAGGGTAAAGATTGGTTATCAAGTAGTGAGGGACTACCCGGTCGGATGGGAAGTATAAAAGATAGAGTGGAGATAGTGATGGACACCTGATCCCAATAAGACAGTTCTTTTTTTCTTTGACAAGTAGCAATGAATTGCTTAATCGGAAGAATAGAAAAAGTATTGTCAATGGCGACCCAGATTCTAAGAAAGCAGAAAAGTTTGATCAGTTTGAACATTCTACCTGATCTCTTGTAAAGGATAAAAAATAGAATGGATAGATAGCAAAAAAAATCACCCAAGGCGGGTAGGTAGCAAAACTACCCAGTTGGACTAAAAGAAAATAGTAAGGTACGAATCAAAACAACGATTTGCCTGACTGATACGTGCTGGGAGACGTTCTCGGAAGCACTAAGAAGCGACTGATTTTAGTTTGCGAGCCCTCCTTTTAATATACAAAAATTGAAGACAACCATCAGCGCGAACAATTTATAACAGAATAGAAAGAAATCCACATTTTAATCACTAAGTCTCAGTTCAGCCTGCCAGCTATTGTTTGTTTAAAAAATGTCAATTGTTACAAAAATCCATAATAAGAATCCAAATACAGTTCTTCGAATCGCTTATTTAAAATTTTAAAAAAAAAATTATACATTACTTAAAAATTTGTCATTTAAACATATCTTTAAAACTTATATCAGCGCCCGCACTAAGGGCGAGCAACCCGGACATTTGTCCGGGGCGCCAAAATTAAGGGGAGCCATTTTGGCTGTGAGTGTGAGAAAAATATTAATGGGTTAAATACTCATTTAATAGAAAATTTCACATATCGATTTTTTCGTTCGTTAAAAATTTACAGCGCGTGGCGTATTTATGATGTTTATGTCTAAAAGCTAAAAATATTTACTATATTGAAAAATTAGCGCAGAATTTGTAAAGGACGATGCTCGAACTTGTTTGAACATGCATATGCTTCTCTGAACGGAATAGCATTAGCATGCGAGCAGAGCGCTGCTTCAGCTTGGGTTTGAATATGCCTATAGCATAGACTTGCTTAAATATATATATATTCTTAATGCGTGGCAATTTGCCTTTTGCTGGCATAGGGTAATTGTGAAGCTCTTTTAGAAAGTTTAGAATTACCCGGCATACCATAAAAATAAAGGACCAACTGTTGCATTATTTTAATTTGGCCTCTTTTTTTAGATAAAGTTAAAAATAAAAGTCATTTTCGTTCCTTGTCACTCTCCTGACGTTGGAATTGATATATTTCATCTTTTATATAATAAAGGTTGACCGTTTAGGAAGAGAATAGATTGAAATTTGAGGCAGAAAAAGCCGTAGTCCTCGTTATGTTAGATTTTGTAAAGTTTTTGCGATGTTCAAGTAATTGATATTGCGACCTCTTGAACAATTCAAGAGCCCAACCTTCAATTTTTTACTCATGTCTGAAATCTGATGTGGTTTTCATGAAATAATTCCTCTTACATAAAACTCCTTTCGACAAAATGTCTCTATCTTTAGATTTTTGTTATTGTTTGGTAAAAAACAGGAAATAAAATAAATGAAATAAAAGTAAAGTTTAAAAGAAAAATATTAAGTGGCAGAAAATAATAAGTGGACTATATATGTTGAATAAAGAGCAAAGATTGAGCCAATGGGCTCATATAACATGAACAAATGAATATTAAATAAATGCAAAATGAGTAGCAAAAAATATTTATTAATTTCAACAAGCCAAAAGGAATGGCGCTTACCTTAAACGCAGACACCTTTAAAGTTAGTGTGGTCCGACTGAAGTCCTTCAGCCCATATGGGGAATTCAAGGAAATAGGAGACAGGAAAGGTAGGAGAACAAAAAAGAACCATATGCCTGTAATTCCAGCGTCGTTGTCCACACAGTACGGCTGATGAAAATAGATGAAGATTTAAACGGGCTCCAGGAAAGCTGTAAGGCCGGAGAAGCAACCGGAAGTAGACCACGTGCTTAGACAATCAACCTTAACAGGCCGGGAGAATCCGGAGACACTCACTCGACAAGAAACTTATCAACACTGACCCCGAGGGAAACCAGAAGTGATAACACCTGGGTTTTCACAAAAAGGGAAAGCGGAAGTCTAAATTGAGTAGACAAATGAAATTACGTATTACATACATACACCTTTCTTGTCTGAGTGTTAACTTGTGACTAACTGGAGGGCCAACAAAGGTACTACCCCCACTCTCCAATTAGGACACAGCCTATAGAGTTATCAATTTATATTTAGTTATTAAATTTTTTACGGCGGCAAATTTAAATTTAGATAAATACCGAACAGTTATATTTGAATATTTAGTATTTTATGTATATTTTTGTTAATCATGATTATTACAATTTATTACTCGTATTGCTAGGGAAGGGATTAGCTCAGTAGTAGGGCACTGGTCTATCAAGGCGGTCCCTCGTTCGAATCCAGCCGTCCTTTGGTTTTTTTCTTCCCAAGAGCTCCTACAGCTCTATGACCGGTGATGGGCAGTATAGTGTGTAACGACAGAACACTAACCAGAGGCCGGCAGTGCACTGAGAAGGCTCCAAGCGCCAATGACCATAGAAGTTAATGCGTCTTAAATTAAAAAAAAAAAAAAATTACAAAACTCAATTTTAATCTTCAAATACAGGAAGCAAAAGTCTACATACTTGTTTTAGATTTATTTACAAATTCAATTAATTTTTTAATATTTTGTTGGACCACCTTTTACCATAATAAAAGCTTCAAAATACAGCAAGGCATGGAATCGATTATTTTTTTTTTGTTTTGTAATTTCCGGATTAATGTTGTCTCATTCTTTATGAAGTGTTGATTTGCAAATAATTTTTTGTTTTTTTGGTGGAATATTTTGCCAGGCGACGGTGAAGTTCTTCCCATGGATGCCCTAAAAGGTTCAGATCGAGTGACTGGGATAGGTTGTTTAATTTTTTAGGACGTTACCCTTTACTAGACCAGCCATAACTATATTTTGGATCATTGTCTTCTTGAATAATACAATTATTTCCCAAGCCCATTTGTTTTTACAGATGATCTTAAGTTATTTTTAAGAATATCTACACACCTGTCCATTGTCGGCTCAATAAAATCTAGATTACCTAATCCCGCTACTGACCTCCCATCCCCCACCCCCAACTAGTACCGCCTTCATGTTTCAATGCGGGACCAATATTTTTTTTTAAAACTTTAATTATGTTTGTTTCAAATTTTATTTTACCCCCTCATAGCCAAACAAATTTAATTCAATTTCGTTCGTAAATGCGGCACGATTCTAAAATTCAAGATTATTCGATCGTTTTTTTCTTTCTCTCTCTTTTAGCACTTAATAAATGGGGGGCTTCCTTCTGGGGGTTCCTACTGAAATAACCGTTGCTTTTGAAAATTCTTCTGAGTTGCTGGATGCACATCTGTTCTACAAGTTGATACAATATCTTGAGCTCCTTCAATTCTCTACACAAGCTTGATAACCATACTTTGACTATGGATGAGAATCCGAAGCCGGTCAGAACCAATAAAAAGAAGCACGAACACACGATAATAAATCCCAGATCATATTATCCCGCGCTGTAGCTTTCATTGAAAATATTATGAAAACCATTAACAATTACTTTTTATTTTAGGTTTTTCAATTCTTGAAATTAGTTTGTTTTTTTTTACTTTTTATAAATGAAAAAGAAAAAAAAATTGAAGATTATTTTATGCTGTGATCTAAATATTATATTATACACGATAAATTTTACTTTTTATTTTTTTGTTAGCATTGATTTAATGGACTGGAAAATTCATAGGAATTTACTCTTATAAGCTATCTGTGTAATGGGTACTAGCCGATGAAATATCCTATTAAAGTTGTGGAAGCTCGTGAAGAACCCATAGTAGTGCCTCCACCAACTTCTTAGTCCACTTTCTTCGGGAAAAGTTTTTATTGGTATCATAGAAGGATTGGGAAGCAGGGTGAAGTCTTTCTAAAGAAGAAGACGAGATTCTATTCCTCTCTCCTCTACGCTTGAATAAATTGATTTAATTCAGTATTTGGTAATATAAATGATGAACAGTCTTTTAAAGTATTATCCAGTTTTCTTTCTTGTTTATAAATAAGCAAATTAATAATAATAAAGTTTGTAAATATAATTATATATTATATTTTTCTGAAATTATCAGTTTTATTATATTATTACAAAAAACAAATTTTAATTTTTTACTTGATCTTATTTTTGTAAAAGGAATTACTGCAATCTTATCGAATTTGAAATTGAGTTTTCGTTTTCGTATTGAGTTCCCTGAGCCCAAAATAGTGGTTTTTAGAAATTGGTCTGTGTGTTGGTGTCAGAATAATTCAAAAATGGAAAATCGCAATAAGCTGAAACTTAGTATTTGATTTAAGCTCCATCAGGGGGACACGAAAATTAAGGTTTTGATTAAAAGCGGTCGATCTCTAAAGCTGGGTACTAAGAAAGAGTGGAGCGGTGGATCTGCTCTGACTGGTATCAGAGAAATGCCATAAAAATGTCCTATTAAATAGACAGACGGAAGACCCTCCGTGGGAACTGCGGTGGGGGTGGTTGCGCCAAGAACCAAATACGCAGAACCCATGGGTAAGTTTACCCAGCACCTTCTAGGCGGAAATACAAGCAGTTGAAAGATGCGTTCGATTTAACCTCCATAGGGGATATTGGAAGATATCCAGGAGATTGTAATCATTTCCGATAGTCAGGCAGCCGTTACAGCATTGAGCTTCCATGTTAAAAGCTCTGAAATGGTTTGCAATCAGACCTGAGCAGGGGGGAACAAAGTCACTCTCTTTCAGGTGCCAGGAAATGTTGGCGTTGAAGGGAATGAGATGGCTGGCACTCTCAGCAAGGAAAAAGGTGCTGCATCTCCATTAAATGGGCCAGTCTCTCATACAGGAACTCAAGAAGGAGTAGGAAACAAGGAGATCTAAACTCTGGTACTCCCTCCCAGGTCTGAAACAGGGAAAGATCTGCTTGGGGAATTGTAACCCATGGGGGCGGAAGCTTGCATCGGCCTCAATAAGAATTAAGCTCCGCAATCATAAGGGTTTCCCCACGGGGCATTGTAGAATCAGGTGACATGTGACGAAGCTGGGCTAGGAGAGTGATAGCATGTGCAAATTCTGTGGGTATACTATGAAATTTCGTTGCAATATTATAATGGATGTGTTAGATGGAGAGAATTTGTGTGGTTGATAAATTAAGAAGAAGACTTGGTTAACACTGGTAATTAAGAAGAAGACTTGGTTAACACTGGTTAATTAATATATTAATAAATAGACACACAACTGCCTGGACTTTATAATAGAGGAATGTTTAAGGTAGAGTGAGTGGTATGAGAATGACACGTAGCGATTGGATGTACTGAACTGATTTCAACTGTGTTTATGGACTGTCCGTCGCCATATTTATACAGTTTCTCCCACTCCAGTCCGAGAGAGTGGTTTTGGGTTTTGTTTCTCTTCTCTTTGCTGAGCTTTTCTTTGGTTACTGTTACAATATGAAACAGTGGAAATCCGCAAGGAATGATTCCGCTAGCGCATGCAGCCTTCTGAGTTCTGATGACCTCACAGTTATCACAGTTCAGTACACAGCTGGGCAGCATTGCCTGGGACACAAACCCCTGGGCCTCCATGTGCCAGTCTAGCTTTCCAACATTAACAAAACCCGTCTCTATATTTAATACTAAGGTCGATTTCATGACCAAAGAAAGAAATATTCGTTTTCAGTCGTGGTTAACCATACAGACTTAACTATGTAAACATAATATTTTCTATTCATTCTGCATTATTCCTTAAGTATCCGCGTATTCTCGATTAACCAAAATATCGCTAATCAATTGTAATGTTATGTATATTTGAGCGGGGTATAAAAAGGTAATTCAGAATAGTAAATATTTATAATTTTTAATTTAACTCTTCTCTAAAGGGATCTCGTGAGGTCTGTGTTCATCTGGATTGAGTAAAGGATAAAAAATACTTAGAAAATAACCATAAAAAACAAATACATATAATTACACAATTTAGACTACAAATAAAATCTTATTCTTTAAACTATAGCAGTAACTATATTAATTTGTACAACTTACAATATTATAAGGGTTTTTAAGCTGAAGGTTGGGCCTTAACTCTCGTATAACGAACACTACGACACTCTTTTATAAATTTCCACTGAGCATGATTTTCTTCACCACAACAATTCTGATCCTCTCCTAATTGAGGTTCTCTATATATATGATCCCTCCTCCATTAAAGGGAGAAAGAAAGGGAAATTCCCTTTTCTTGTAGTACAGGTATTTTACCCTTCTAACTGTTCCTATTGTTTCTCCCAACCTTCGTAAAAACCCAGTCTTGGACTTACACTAAGTAAACAACCAATATTACCTAGATATTAACTAATATATTTCTCTTAATTCTAAAATAATTTATATTTCTTCCCAAAGGTCTACACATTACACAATACTTTATCTACCATATAATATGTTTATGCAGTAAAAAACTAGTGTCAAAAATTCATTAATAAAGTAAACCAAATTCTATGAAATAAAATTTATATTTAATTTTCTCATTTATCTAATTATTGTAAACATTGTTATATTGAATGATTAATTTGAAGTTAAAATAATTCCATTAAAGATAATGTGCAAAGTTTAAATATATTTTATGTTAGAATTTTAAAGCTATTAGTACGTACGCATAAACTCTAACGTAGAAGCTTTTCTTATACAATCATAAATTATTATAAATTTTATGAATAAAAGAGGGTATTTAGAATTATTTAATGTTCACCACCAGTTTGTTACGACAATAAGTAAATCCTTAAAAGCTGTAAATAATATTATTATAACTTTTTATGAATATTATAATTTTTTTTAAAACATAAAAAAATTTTTTAAGTACATTAAAAAAATTACTTCACAATATGAATTTTTTTTAAGAAAAAATATCTCCTCTTGAGAAAGTTTTATTTTTCTATAAATTTAATCCCTTTATTTACTACGATTTTGTTAAAATTAAGTCCTATAGATAGATAATAATTTATTGGTTTAAGTTCATAACCCACACATCTATTTTATGAATAAATATAATATTCTAGAATTAAAAAGAAAGTAACAATTTTTATAAGATATAAAACTAAATATATCTTAAGGTAATAAAAAAAATATGAATTTCATGGGTAAATAGATAATTCTTCCATAATTAAGATATTTAACAATAAAAATTTAAATAAATTATTGGCATAAAGACTGCCTTAAGCGAATTTTTTTTTTGACATAGCTAAATATAGGGTCTTCTTTCACAGCAGATGATAATATAATAATAAGTAGAAGTAAGGGTCTGTGATTATAGTGGCTCTCTTTGTTCAGATATGTAATTCATTGTAACTGAATGGTATGTTGTAATGTTATGTATATTTGGGGGGAGGGGGGTTATTTAATTAATAATTAATTATTATAATTTATATTTTAAATCTTCTCTAAAAGGGATCTCGTGAGGTCTATGTTCACCTGAACTAGGAGAAGATGTGAAATAAATAATACATAGCTCATTATTACCATCTATATATTTAATAATAACAAAATAAGTTAAAAAAGATATATAGTATCAAATCTTGTCTTATGTTAAAAACCAAAATGAGAGTTATTAATTTACAATATAATAATTTACAATTTACATATTTTAAAACTTGGTTGAAGGTTGGGTTTCGCATTTCGTCACCACTACATAATTTCGGCTAGCACTGCTTTTCCTATACACAGATTTTCTACATAACTACAAATTTGATCCCTCACTATTTCTGGTCCTACATTTATATAATCCTTCCCCCCACTGAAGAGTGAAAGGAAAGTAAATTTCTTTTATTGTAACTGTATTCTACCTTCATAACTGTTTTCACCCAACCTTCGTAAAAACCCAGACTGCACTAAATGGCAACTTATATTAAATATATTTCCAATTAATGTAAAATCATGATTTATATATATTTATTATTATTATTATTATTTCTTCCAAAGAGCTACACATTACAATGTATTCCACAAATATACGAATTAAATTTTCATTCACGCCCATATTACAAGCTTCACAGACTTTGGAAGGTTTTTTTTTTAAATTACCTGTGTTATATTATTCTTTATAGTGAGCGTAATATAATATTACTACAAGTTTGTAACTGTATAATCAATTTAGTAATTCTAAAAGTAATTTTCCTGGGCAGTTCCATTCTTTAACGGAAAAGTATGCTACAGACTGTGCTGAACTGTGGCCAGCTAACTTCTTGATCCTGAAATAGATTCCTTTTTTTTTTTAAAAAAAATTATCAGTAGTTGACTGCTCACGTAGTTCTCATCCAAAAAAAATATTTTTGACTTGGTTATAAATATTCTGTTTTTTGAATGCAGGAAAAAAAACCTTATTACAACGAGGAAACCTCTCAGTACTCTTAGGCAAAAGAGAAAGCTTTTACACAATCAGACAATTAACAATTATGTAATCACTAGCTAACCCGTCCACGCTTCCCTGTGGCTCAGTCTGATTTTTAGGCTTAACCATGCGTGATTTTGATAATTTGTTTCGGTGCTTTGGAATACCCTGTCTACTAATTCTTCTTATGAATATACAATGTTGCAGAAATTAGATGGGAAGGTGATTTTTCCTTTTTCTGGATTTGTAGGAGCAGTGGTCCATTACCTAGTTCGAGTAATTGTCTTGAAAATATGGCAGTTGTTGGTTCGTTTTGAAGTTGAACTCTCATATTCGTTGTTAAATGAATTTTTTTTACTTTGTTCCAAAGAGTTGAATATTTCAAGCTGGCTGCAATTCATCAACTGGTGTTGAGCGAGGTGTCACTGGAAGCGTTTGCCTGAAATCACCGGCTAGTAACACCAATGCTCCCACCAAATGGAACCTGATTATTTCGCAGGTCTTTCAATGTATGGCCTAATGCTTCCCTTATAAGCCACTGTACACTCATTCCATACAATGATTTTGCACGCCCGAAGAACCTTTCCCATTCCTGATGCTTTGGAAATGTTACATGTTGGGTTTTCTGTGAATGCATGTTTAAGTCATGAAGTTTAAGAGCTGAATGCGCTATTCTACCTCCTTCCATCAACGTAGCAGCAATAACTGAAGAAGCAAGTGCTAACGCAATATGGCCGATTGAACGGATTTTAGCTCGGATTTCCCGTTTCCGTGGGAACTTCGGAATGGAGTTGAAAAAGAGGTTCAGAGAGTGAACCGCCATCGCAACGCGTCTGAGTCTGTCTATTTCTGGCAACCTCGCGAAACGCTCGGAGAAGTTCCCGTTTCCGTGGGAACTTCGGTGTAAAAAGTATATATAAACACTCTTATATAGAAATGCAACGTTGTGTAAAAATTTCAAGTCAATCAATCGACTACTTTTCCAGTTTTGCGGCCACAAACATACGGATGCTGAATTTTTATATATATAGTTTACTAAAATTGTATTACATTCGTTCAATTTTAACTGTTAATATCTTCAATACTCAGTTAGCTAAGACAATGCCCTAAGTTTCTGAGACTTTTGTGAAACTTTACTTAGGAAAAGAACATTTAAGCTTCAGTATTGACGAATTACAAGTAAAAATATCACGATTCAAGATATGTACCAAGTGCAAATCCGGATGGAAATTATTGTAATTACTAAAATGTAATATATAATTTGTTCTAAAAAAAAACCTAATTTTGTTTGGATTGTAGAATTGTATAATCAACAATAGAAGTAACAAAACCCCAGCCCCTCCTCCAAAACCTTCTTAAATGACTTCAACAGGAGAAATGTTTTAAATAAAAATTGTAGCTCTATATATGTGTATTTCAAATTACTAGTTTAAAGAAAATCTGTGGAGCCGTTTTCGAGAAAATACCAGAAAGGTGAAAAATATATTTGAGTAAAAACGCACTTCCGGTAATTCGATTTTTTTTTTAAACTCGGAATTTCAACAACACATTTAATTCTAATTAATATTATTTAGATGATAGAATTGTATAGTAAACTGAAATAGCACTTTAGAGGAAAACCTAACAAGTCTCCAGAACAATCTTGGACATTTCACTAATCTAAGCAAATCTACCGTTAGAGCAGAGCAAGAGTTTTCACTAACCACATCATTCTACAAGGTACTCAGAACAGTCAACGCTACCATTCTACATCACTCTCCCAACGAGCTTAGTCGCTCTATCCTCTAATGTACTTTTCTCTCCTTCCTAAATAAATCGTCAAATATAAATTGTGAGTTCATGTCAGCTGTGTGTTTCACCAATCACAAACTCCCACAAACTACCATTACACTAGTGATCTGGACAGTGTAGAAACTTACATCATAGGTTGATTCACCATATAATGGGTTTCAGAAAATTAGAGAAAATGGGTTGTATGTATAAAAAAAAATTAACCAGAAGTATGGGTGAACATTATATAATCGAAAAGTAGCACAGACTGTCTGAACTTTACACTAAAATTTATAAAATGGTATTGAGAGATAATGAGAAAGGTTGATGATACGTTGTGACTGCTGCATAAACTGTGCTGCAAGACTGTTGCTAGACTCCCTCCTAGGGCTGACACAGCTGTATTGAAACAGTTTCTGCTACTCTGGTCTGACGTAAACAAGTGAATAAGACTGTCCCTCTCTTCGGAACCTATTACATCATCCGTCTCGCAATCATATAAAAAAAGGTGGCTTACTGTCCTACAAGATGGATTATATAAAGAAATATTTATATAAAATGGCATACAAAAAAACTAAAATATAAACATTATTATTATTTTTATGATATTTTTTTTTTTTTTGAATAATCATTATTTTTATAATCCAAAATTTTAAGTTTTTGTTAGTTTGTTAGCCCTGAAATATTGTAAAACAAGATTTTTTTTTTTAATCAAAATAGAAAACAAGTTTTTATAGATTAACCATGTAAAATAAGAAGGAGGGATATTTTTTATTATAAAATAAATCATAATTCATAAATTAAACATAATTCATATACGTTGAAATCATGTATAAAATAGTTGAAAATAACTTTCATCAGCTTACGATTTCATCAAATTCGATGTGATATAGCAAATTTATTGTATGTGTTATAAAATATAAAACATAAAACTAAAAACACAAGATCAAAATAAAAAAAAAGATGGATTTAAAAATAAAAGACATTTTTAAGAGGATACACATAATCCTTTCTGAAATATACGAATATGAGAGATACTGTTTCTATTTCGTACAGTGTGTAATAATTTCAAAATCACGCAAAGGGTTGTGTTGCAATTTGATTACTTTTATTAGTGTTCCTTTATGGGTGTATCCAACTAGCACTGACTTTTATACTAATTGAAGTTGGAAATCGCTCATGTGTGACAAAACTGGACCTATGTTATTGCTGTGGTTGAAGAGGAATACGTGAGTGAAAAGTCCAATTATACGATGAAAAGAGGAAATTTTCCTTCAAAGGGAAATTCATACTAACTTTTCTGTTTTTTTTGTTGTTTATTTTAATATATTTAAACTTACTAGTTTTATTTAAATATATTTTATCTTATAAAATCAGCTGAGCATTCCCGTCGTTGATTTGTTAAATTGTGATGTATATTTTTGCTTTCTCTAACTCCTATTAACAGGAAGTATTGTAATCGTGTCAAATTTTCGATATCGAATTTTCACCGGAAATATCCGTTTTGAGGTCCCTTGAGTCCACAAAAGTGGTTTTTAGCAAATGGTCTGTGTGTGTGGTGTAAATGTATGTGAACAGCATAGCTCAAAAACTAAAAAACGTAGAAAGTTTGAAAACATGACACTACGTTTAGGTATCACCATGGGATCTGACGGTGCGTTATCTGTCGAAATTCTTAAACCGGAAGTACCACTTTACAAGATTTTTTTTTTACGCTTTTGCGATTTTCTCAAAAATGCGATTTCCTTCATACTTGGTATATCAACTACACATACAAACAGCTACAACTTTTATTTAAAACATTTCTCCGGGAAAATTCATTTAATGGCACATTTGCGGAGGGGTAGGGTTAGGTTTTCATCTAAAGTGCTATTTCAGTTTACTGTACAATTATGTCATCTAAATAATATTAATTAGAATTAAAGATGTTGTTGAATTCCGAGTTTGAAAAAAAAATCGGATAACCGGAAGTGCGTTTACATTACCACTTTACTCAATGATTTTTTTCACTTTTTCACGATTTTCTTGAAAAATGGCTCCGACGCTTTTCTTGAAACTTCATATATAAACTAAACATGAAATGATCTACATCTTTTATTAAAAATATTTCTCTGGGAAAATTCATTTAAGGGCACTTGGGGGGGTTTCAGCTTCCTCTAAAGTGATATCATAGTTGATTATACAATTCTATCATCCAAACAAAATTAATTAGAAATAAATAGATGGCCAAAATTCCAAGTTTTAAGAAAATTAGTAAGCCGGAAGTTACTGTACAGTTTTTTTAGTTTTCGACGAATTTCGTTATATATGGTACGGTACACAAACTATAACATTTGTCAATTATAATTTTGAGAACAGGAGTAAGAGAAATTCTTTGTTAGTGTTTCACGCCAGATTTTTTTGAGTAGTAAATATGTAAGATTGTATTGTTTTGTTTATTATACTTAGTTTAGAAAAGTAGAATAAAAATCTGGTGTGATACGCTCACACAACTTTCTCTTACTCCAGTTTTCCAAATTGTAATTGACAAATATATAGTTAGTGTACCAAATTTAATTAAATTCGTCGGAGTTCGTCAAAAACGGAAAAAAAACAGTTCAGTAAAAGCACACTTCCGGGCTTACTACTAATTGTCTTGAAACTCGTAGGAATTTTAACCATCTATTTATTTCTAATTAAAATTTGTTTGGATGGTAGAATTGTATAATCAACTATGATAATAGCACTTAAGGGAATAACGTAACCCCACACCTCCCTCCCTCCCCCCCCAAAACACTTACATGACTTTACCAGGAGAAATGTTTCTAATAAAAATTGTAGCTCTTTATATGTGCAGTTCAAATTACTAGTTTAAAGAAAATCATTGGAACCGTTTTTATGAAAATAACTGAAAAATTGAAAAATACATTTCAGTAAAAACGAACTTCGAGTTATCCGATTTTTTCAAACTGGGAATTTCGATAACACATTTAATTGTAATTATTATCAATATTTAGAAGACAGAATTGTAGAGTAATCTGAAATAGCACTTTAGAGGACAATATAATCCCACCCCTCCCCCAAAAGTGCCCTTAAATGAATTTTCCAAGAAAAATGTTTTAAATAAAAGTTATAGCTCTTTGTATGTGTAGTTGATATACAAAGTTTGAAGAAAATCGTCTTAGCCATTTTTGAGAAAAACGCAAAAAAGTGAAGTAAAAAAACCTTTCAGTAAGATTGTACTTCCGGTTGAGGAATTTTTACAGATGACCTACTGTCGGATCCCATGGTGATATCTAAATGGAATATCAAGTTTAAAATTTTCTACGATTTTTCGTTTTTGAGGTTTGCTGTTCTACATTCACACGAAAACCACTTTTTTTGGACTCAGGGGACACCAAAACGTGTATTTCCAGTGAAAAATTCGATATCGAAAATTTGGCACGATTACGATACTTCCTCTTACTCGGACGAAGAGAAAGTAAAAAAGGGGAAATTTTGGCGTGCAGAATTATTAAAATTTGTTTCTAAATAATTCAATATTAAATAATCTTATTTCTCACAATCTTATTTTTAGTTTTAAACAGTAAGAATAAAAATTAATTCGAAATGCCGTTTTACAGAGAATTATACGTTAAAACAATCTGTTATTTTAATATAAAATCTTAAAACAAGCTTCAAATAACTGTTCTTTGTTTTTTTTTAATTTTAGGGTCGTTAAGTTCAATTAATTTAATTTCTTCCCATATTAAAATTACTATTTGTCGTTGCTATATGCTAAATATCTTCTTTTTTTTAAATTCTACTAATACCTTTCAGAATTATATGAGAGATTTTTAAACTTACTTTAAAGTTAACTCTTAGCAATTAACAATTATTTTGAATTTAATCTTAGGATATTATCATCAGTTTTTAAGTATTGGCTTAATAACCTATAATCAACCTACAAAACTTTAATCGTACACTTATAATATCATACTGTTGTGATCACTATCTATCTATAGAACAGATTTGATATTAGGTTATTTGCTAGCTACTGCAATATTTAATATCAAAATATAATTTATTTATTTTTTTTTTTGCTTTTTGTTTTGTTTTGAAAAATTATCATGCAATCTAACATAATATAATGTATTAATAATAGAACCCGGAAAATACACGTCAAGAACAAAATGAAGCAGGCTATCACGAATAATATCTCTGATGTTTTCTAGCTCTGCGGGCTCAACCACAATTGTATATATTTACTTCCTGTTACTCCTTGTAAGAGGAAGTATTGCGATCTTTCTTGCCAGATTTTCAAAATTGAGTTTTCACAAGAAGTACTACATGTTTTGGAGGCCCCTGGAAACGAAACAATGTTTTTAGCGAATAGTCGCAAGATGGCTCAAAACTTGGAATGATCACCGCATTAGACACGAAGTTTTTTTTGTTATCAAACATACACTGTACCTTGCTAAATTTGGCTTCTAAAAAAATAAGTTACTCCTTTTTGCTGAATATCTTCCAATTCTGAAGCTAGAAATTAGTCATATATACAAGCTCGTACAAAGCTATTTATTTCACTGGATTTTCACAGAACTTTTGGTGCTACTTATGCTAAGTGTCCACTTGTGACAAAGTCTCGAGAAAAGGCACGAAATCAGTCTCAGGGTGTTGTCAATTTGAGAACACTTTTGGTCTCGAGACAGTTTTCTGAGACTCGACAGTCACTGCAGTCTTGAGACCAGGAACATTTCCTGTCCACTTGATAGTCTACTTGCAGTCAGTTGTGTCAGATTTGATCGCAGTTTGTTTATTTTTATCTTTACTTTCCTAATGGATTCACGTCAGGCCCTATAATTGCGTATAAAATTGTGAAAAAGTGGAAAGAGTAGATTTTTTTGTTTTTGTTTTTATAATTATTTTAGGCAGTCACCTGTACAATAGAGTTTGGTTACAAAATGATGTTCAGAGTAGTTTGTTTGTTTAGGTATTTGAACATAAATCTGTGAGAATTAAAATTGAACAGAAAAAATTATTCTTTATCTCAACTTTTGTTTTTTGTGTGTGTGTGTGTGTTTGTGTTTATTTACAAAATTAAACATAGAAATTCATAATGGTGCGTTTTCTATTTTTTAACATACGTATTTGGCAAAATTTGGAATTAACTGAACATCATCGCTTGAAATTTATATGCACGCCTTAGACGAAATAAGAAATTTATATGACCCATTTATATGCGCGCCTATTGGAAAGATTAAAAAAGAATTAACCAAAATACAAATAAAAATTAAATAAAAATGAATAATACAAACAAGAAGCTCCGAGAGCTGAAAAAAATCTTCCGACACTGACAGAATTCTGGAGACTGAATTAAGAGAGCAGAAATGAACATGTCCTCTTGTGACAGTTAGGCTCTCGGAGGCCTGCGCGGGCTTGTCTCCGAAACTGCTCTCAAGCCCCTATCAATTTGTGACAATAGTCTCGACATTATTTTGTTACAAGTGGACACTTAGCATTAGGGTGAAAATTTCTATTGGATATCTTTGGTGATTTCTTAATTACCATTAGACATCTTACATGTTAAGTACGGTCTTCTGGTGTAGAAACATACAAAGAAACTTATGTATCTATCCAGGGCATAATTCTATCTGGCTGCCAAGACAAGCTCCTACCGGCGAAGATGAACTTCTGGCGGAGTTCTGCAAGGAGTTCTGTAATGATTGTGAAAGCAAATATTCTTCAGCCAGTCGAAAAGAAAAGATTATGTGTGTCTAGTATGTGTGGGTGACAAAGGAATTTTACATAGTGGGAAGCTAGAGGGAAGAAAACAAAAGGCAGGGCAAGCATATTAAGGAAGGAGGAGATTTGTGGTACGGCGGTTATTGCAATGTTAATAAAATAAAATAAATAAAGTGTCACTAGTTCTTCTAAAGTGGACTGTATTTTAACATAGAAATAAAAGAAGATTGTCTAACTTACATCAGTATAATGTGAAAGATGAAAATATTTGCATCTATTAATGAAACCTGATTTTATTTTATTTTAAATTTTTTTTTTTTTGTCATTACCGTTTCGCCATACAGCCAACGCTCACATCATTATATTATATTATACTTGATTTTATGTTGTGTTATAATCTCTCTCGGATTAAGTATATAGATAAAAGGTGTTACTTGAGCTGTGCCGTTGTTTTCCGTATTCAGGTACATACGCTTAAGTAGATTATGGTTATTAGTAGAAATAATGTTGTTGTTGTTGTTGTTGATGATGATGATGATGGTACGATGATGTGGCGCCAACAGTTCCACAATGGTTGAAATAGATGATGGTATAATGGAGTTGATGAGGAGAGAAATTGGGATTGATTAATTAGACGAGATATGAAGACACTGTTATAATATAGCTATAAGCTTACACAAACTGCACTGGACTTGTAATGATTTTTATAGAATAAAAGGTGGGAGTAGAGATATGCGATGTATGGTTGAATCTGATAGATAGATAGATGTCTAGATCTCTCACTGGCTTATATACAGGTGTTCCTTACTCTAGCCTGCTTAAGTCAGAGAGTACCAGAGAGAGCCTGCTTTCTCTCTTTTAATTCTCTCGTCTGTCTGCTCTCTCTTGCTGATGTAATTCTCTCTTGCTATTACAATGGTATACAGACAGACGTACAAAAATGTTGAGTAATGTTCAACGTGTGGCCACACGAAAATTGGTAACAAATTCAACTAGCTAATGTGCGCACTAACAGAGCAGTAGAGCAACTGAACTGCATGTTTGAAGATGACTCTTTGTTCAAAAAAGGTAAACACATGCCAAGTTCAAAGTACGGACAAGCGAGAGACAGAATTAACACACACTAATAGCGAGAAAAAACAAAATATTTATAATTTTTTGGTATAAATAGCGAGAGAGAATGAATATAATGGTTAATTGGTACGGTTGTATGTTTGATTAATAAAATTTTAACTTTGCCATATTTATTCTCTGTTAGGACGTTCCAAGTTGTGAAAGCTTAATTGTGAATGGCATCCATGAAGACTCATTAGATAGAAATAATACATAGATTTTTTTCAGAGTAATACTGGGTATGTTATTATCTCCTTTTTTATTTTCTCTTACTCCTAGTAAGAGGAAGTATTGTAATCGTGTCAAATTTTCGATATCGAGTTTTCACCTGAAATATCCGTTTTGAGTTCAAAAAAGTGGTTTTCAGAAAATGGTATGTGTGTGTCTGAATAGCATAGCTTAAAAACGAAAAATCGTAGAAAGTTGAAACTTGATATTCCGTTTAGATATCACAATGGGAACGGATAGAACGTTATCTGTCAAAAACCACAACCGGCAGGACCACTTTACTAGTTGTTTTTTTTTCTTTTTTGCATTTTTCTCAAAAATGGTACCAACAATTTTCTTCAAACTTACTATATCAACTGGGACCTTACGGGGGACAGGTCAGAGTGCCTTGTGCGTCTCTGACCGCTTTAACTCCCCAAGTCAACTCCACCTCCTCGTGGTATGGTCTGGGCACCTCCTTTGGGAGGTGGCGAACGGGGCTCTGACGGGCCGGAGTAAACCCCTCCGGTCTCCCACTTTCCTCCTCCCTCTTCCTTGGTATCCTTTCATGTCCCTTTTCAGGTATCCCCACCCAAGCCGAGAAGAGATGCGCGTCAAGGCTGGATGCGTACAGGGTGTCTAAATATATGTGCGGTAGCGGTCACCTTGGGGCACCGGGCGACACCCCATTGTATCGTAGCCTTCCTGTAGTAAGAGGCTCTATTGCAGGCGACCGACTGGATCCTCAATTTACGTGGGAACTAATATGAGTGAACCATTTAAAAATAAAAATCTTAAGAAAAGGGGCGAGGCTAAAGGCTCGCTCAGCTCGCTGTCATCGGCAGGTGGTAGTTCCCTAGGTTCTAGGGAAGGCACACCTGCGATGATAGAAACTACGGGGGGCAATCAGTCCGCCCCGGTTGAAGGTAGCCATGGGAGGGTGGTTGCTGGGGGGTCTGGCTGTCCAGGCTCCCCGTCGGCGGACCCTCTCGGCGAGGTGGCATCTAAGATTGGGGGCATTAAGATCGCTCACAAAAGGCCCAGTGGAGCCCAGCGCAGACAGCAGGCGAGGCGCAGGGCTGCGGCTGGGGGAAGAGAGTGGATCCCCAATAGTGTGTGGAAGAGGATGCAGCGGGGAGGGGCCTCTTCCACGCAACCGGTGAGAGCTGGCGTGGCTGGGAATTCGACTGCCCGGGGTAGTGCCGGCGGGGATGTGAGGAGGGTGGCACAGGTTGCTGCCCCCCGTGCATCTCTGCGGACTCCCAAGCGGGTGAGATCGGAGGTGAGCACGCCAAGCACCGAGCCGAGTGTTCCCTCCAGGGAAAGTAAGCGGGCAAGGGGTCCCGAAGAGGTTCCTTCGGGTTCCTTTAGGGATGTTCTTAGCTCCCATCGAATGGCGATTGCTCTTGAGGGGTATCCGAGTGACCGGCTGACAGAAAGTCAGGCGGAGAGGATACAGACCGAGATCGTCGCCAATATAGTGGGCGAGATCAGGCCTCAGTTTAGGGGGTGTTACTGGTCCAGGGGCGTACTCGTTGTTGTTTGCAACAATGAGGCTACGCGCCTCTGGCTGGAGCAGTTGGTCCCCACTCTCCAAGTTGGGGAGGGTAGGCTGAGGGTAGGGCTCGCCAGAGACATACTTAGGTCGGCCAAGGTATCCGTTTGGATATCTGGCTCCCTAAGAGAGGCTTCTCCAGCGGTCGTCTTGGACAAGCTCCGCATTCAAAATGAGGACTTGGAGACGGCGGACTGGAGACTCATCAGCAGAAGAGTGGAGACGCAGGGGCAAACCCTAGTCTTCGACGTGGCTGACCGAACCCTGGAGAGACTGAGGAGATCCGGGCTCGAGGTTTTCCTCGGGATGGATCTCGTCAGGTTCCGGGTGATATCTAGGCCGAGAGAAGATAAACAGGAAGGCGAGGGACCCCACTCTCCGATGGAGGTTACTCCAAGTAAACCTCCATCACAGTAGGGGAGCATCGTCGGCCCTGTCCAAATATCTCGTCAGAGAGAACATCTCCATCGCCCTCATTCAAGAACCCTGGCTTGTTCGGGGGAGAGTTGCGGGGCTTGGAGAAGCAACAGGCAAGATAATCTATGATCGTAGCCTGGCGAATCCAGCGTAACTTGGATGCTTTCCGGGACAATTGCGCGGAAGTGGTGGTACATCCACCAGAGAGTCAGCAGAGCGAGAAGACTGTTCAACGCGGCGAAGAGGAGGGGTACATGGACGGAGTACCGTGAGGCCCTCACCTCTTACAATTTAGCTATTAGGAAAGCTAAAAAGGACTCGTGGAGGAAGCTGTGCGAGGAGGTAGCCACGACCTCCGAAGGGGCTAGACTTCACAGAATACTTTCAAGGGTACCGACAAATCCGTTGGGAACAATCAGGAAACCTGACGGCGACTTTACGGAGGCGGGAAGGGACACACTCGAGCACATGGTCCAGGTGCACTTCCCTGGCTCCACAGTGACCTCGGTAGGTCCGCGGGATGAATCACGAATTGGTCCAGGGGGTAGGCCCGGATCCAGGGGGGATTGGACCGCGGCCAAAGAATGTGTCACATTTAGTAAGATTAAGTGGGCGATACAACATTTTAAGCCCTACAAGTCGCCGGGGCCTGATGGTATTCTTCCCGCTTTGTTGCAACAGGGAAGTGAGATCCTTACTCCGATACTCTGCAGGGTAATGAGGGCAAGTGTGGCCCTTAACCATATTCCATCGGTATGGAGGCCTGTAAGAATTGTCTTTATTCCGAAGCCTGGGAAGAGAACTCATACCCAGGCTAAGGACTTTAGGCCGATCAGCCTTTCCTCATTTATGATGAAAGTGCTGGAGAAACTGGTGATCTGTACATCAGGGGAACGGTGCTTCAACTGCGGCCCCTGCATGTCAATCAGCATGCCTACCAGAGGGGTAAATCCTGCGAGACGGCCCTCCACTCCCTTGTTGGAGAATTGGAGGCGGCAGTATACGGCAGGGAGGTGGCTGTAGGAGTGTTTCTGGACATTGAGGGTGCCTTCAGCAACACGACCTACAGCTCAATCACACTAGCTTTGGAAAGGCACGGGGTGAATCGGACCATTACCGGGTGGATTGGCAGCGTGCTCAGAACTAGGAAGATCTTAGCTAGCCTCTATGAGGAGACGCTTGAGACTACGGCTACAAGGGGATGCCCTCAAGGGGGAGTCTTGTCTCCGCTCTTGTGGTGCATGGTTGTAGACGAACTTCTTGTGGAGCTTGATCGCAGGGGTTGTTCTGTCCTTGGCTATGCGGATGATGAGGTGGTTGTGGTCAGGGGCAGACACGAAACTGTTGTTAGTGAGTTACTACAGGATGCCCTGCGAGTGGTGGAGGGGTGGTGCGGAAGGGTTGACCTGATGGTCAACCCCTCCAAGACCACCTTGGTTCCATTTACCAGAAGAAGGAACGTGGATTGTTTCAGAACATTGAACATCTTCGGAAGAACTCTAGATGTGTGTGGACAGGTGAAATACTTGGGGATCATGTTGGACGCCAAGCTCACCTGGAGAGCACATCTTCGGTATGTAACACAGAAGGCGAAAAAGTCTCTCTGTGGAGTCACTAGAGCTTGTGGAAAAACATGGGGACTTTCCCCGAAAATGGCCCACTGGCTCTACAAGCGGACCATCATACCTGTCCTGACTTACGGGGCAGTAGTTTGGTGGCCGAAAATGGAACAGCAGGGCGCGAGGAAGAGCCTCTCTGGGGTTCAGAGACTGGCGTGTATGCTGATCTCGGGGGCGTTTTGTAGTGCCCCTACGACTGCATTAGAGGTCCTACTGGGGTTGCCTCCTCTTCATCTGTTGATACAGGCGGAGGCGAGAGCCAGTGCGTACAGGCTAATGAACAATGGCCAATGGAAGCATATAAGCTCCCTAGCCAAGCACTTGGACATTACTCACAAGGTAGACCCTGGCCCTATCCTTAGGATGGCTGGGGAGGTGAGTTGTCCAACGTTCCACTTTGAGCTCCCATTTCAAGTGATAATAACGTCACGATCGGAGTGGGCTAAAAGCTGGGAGAAACGGGGCCGGATTGGGGGATCCTGGTTTACGGATGGGTCCAAAATGGCCTGCGGAACTGGAGCCGGGATCTATGGGGTCAAACCGAAGGTACGCATTGCGAGGCCGCTCGGGGGATACTCCACAGAATTCCAGGCTGAGGTTTATGCAATAAAGATCTGCGCTGAGGAGAACCTGCGATGGACTCTAGAAATAGAGAGATATGCATCTTCTCGGACAGCCAGGCGGCGCTGAATGCTCTTCGGGCGTTCAGAATCACCTCCCCTTTGGTCAGGGAGTGCAGAGACTCCCTGGAGGCATTAGCCCGGCACAACAAAGTGCGGCTAATATGGGTGCCCGGGCATAAGGGGATTATGGGAAATGAGATAGCCGACCAACTGGCCAGGGAGGGAGCGAATACTCCCTTCCTTGGACCGGAACCTGTTCTAGGGGTGGCCAAAAGTATGGTAAGAGCGGCTCTGAGAGATTGGACTCGGAGGGAACATAACCGATACTGGAGGCTGAGTACTGGAGCGAAACATGGCAAGATGGCTATGCCAGAGCTGTGTGATAGAAGAACCAGATACAACCTGGGGTTAAGCAGGTATCAGATTTCTCTGATAACGGGCCTGTTTACTGGGCATGGCAGGTTCAGAAAATCTGCACAAGGTGGGGTTGCTAGACGTAGAGCCCTTGTGCAGACTATGTCAGGAGGAGGAGGAGACGGCCTCTCACCTGTTGTTTGATTGCGTTGCAATCGCTAGACTGAGGTACGAGTTCTTCGGCACGTTGAGACCGGAGGAAATCGTGCTCCAGGAGGGACTGGTAGGGAAGGTTCTGGACCTCATGAAGAGGGGGGGCTTCCGCTACTAGGTTTTAGGGGTTGGCACAATAAGCCTCATTGGGAGGCTGCGGTGCCTGGGTTTTAGTCCCCCCCCTGCAGCATTCTAATTCTAATTCTACTATATCAACTAAACATACAAAGAGCTACAACTTTTATTTGGAACATTTCTCTGGAAAAATTAATTTAAGGGCAGTTATGGGGTAGGGGTGAAGTTATGTTTTCATCTAAAGTGCTATTTCAGTTTTGTTAGACAATTCTGTCATCTAAATAATTTTAATTAACATTGAATATGTTGTTGAAATTCCGAGTTTGAAAAAATCAATAAACGGAAATGCGTTAACTTCATCACTTTACTAAAATGATTTTTTTCACTTTTTCGCGATTGTCTCAAAAATGGCATCGATGATTTTCTTGAAACTACGTACATAAACTAAACATACAACGATCTACAACTTTTATTTAAAACATTTCTCTGGGAAAATTCATTTAAGGGCACTTTTGGAGGAGGGGAGGGGTTATGTTTTTCTTTAAAGTGCTATCATAGTTGATTATACAATTCTATCATCAAAACAAAATTAATTAGAAATAAATTGATTGCCACAAAATTCTAAGTTCAAGGAAATTCAGTAAACCGGAAAGTGCGCTTTACTGAACAGTATTCATGTTTTCGACGAATTTTCATTAAAATTTTGGTATATGACTATAAAATTTGTCAATTATAATTTGGAGAACTGGCAGTAAGAGAAGTTGTCGTGAGTGTTTCACACCAGATTTTTTTTTTTTTTGCTAATTTGTCACTATATTTTTATAATTTTTATATTTTATATTTTATAACTTTCTCTTACTCAATTAATATAATTATAGAATATATTTTTTAAGAACTTAGGTTGAGGAAAACTATAGATTTGAGAGAAACTACTAAATTTATAACTAGACATATTTGTGTAGGCATGAACAAGCCACGAAGAAAAATAAGGTGAAGATAATAAACCTAAGCGAAACTCTGACTATTTCTAGTCCTAAAACAAACCTTAATCACATACTTTCATTTTCACAAAGAAAAGGAAGATGGTCCAACATATCTCTAAGAACAGAGATTTTTCCCACTTCTTTAACATAATATTCTCGGGTGTTGGTCTGGTGGCTAGCGCACTCGCCTTTCGTGTGAGAATTCAGGGTTCCATTCCCGTGAGAGCAAAGTCGGTGTTGACACAATATCGTGTGTAAAAAATGGGCAGCTACAGTTAGTAGCGCCCTAGCTAGTGAAGGCCGGAGGAACTGCAGCATGCTTACCACACGCCCTCCTTAATCGCTGTCTGGCAAGTCTTTTAACATTATGTACGCAACTAAGAAATATTTTGTTCCAAATTCATGCAACACTAGCAAAATTAAAAATAGATCTGGTAAAATGATGGTAGTAAATAACTGTAAAGCATTGGTTCAAATTAACTATTATATAATCAATTGATTGAAACTAATAATGTTAACCATTGCTAATTTCATTACCAATTTTAAACTATAGTTATTATATTGATACGTATTAAGCTTCCAAACATTTCTATGCTAGTACTAATTAGCTTACTAATTAAAGTAAATCCAAATTGATCGCAACTTTGATCTCTATATTATGAAGTTACAAAACAATCTCCACATATAACCGTATTTCAACGCTATAATTCATCTGTAAAAACATAGTCTTTTTTTCAAATTATTGCAAATAATAATTATATGCTTTTATTTTTCCTAAATAATTGAAATTTTTGCCAGCTTGTCACATCACCAACCACGCTTTTCATGTGTTCATCTCGAGCGACTTAATATTCTTCTTGATCTGCTCTTTTCCGTATACTAAACAGATGAACAAAGTATCGCTATTTCTTATTACTTTCTCTTACTAATAATAGTGTGAGAAAGTACTGCGATCCTGCCAGATTTTCAAAATTAAGTTTTTACCGGAAATACACGTTTTGAGGTCCCCTGATTCCAAAAAAAAAAAATGGTTTTTACAAAATTTTCTGTATGCGTGTGTGTGTGTATGTGTGTGTGTGTGTGTTTGTGTTAGAATACCTCAAAAACGAAAAGTAGCAGAAAGCTCAAATTGACATTCCGTCTAAGTACTACCACTCCCGTCAAGGTACAGACACGAAGATTTCAGGCAAAATCCATCAACCGGATGTGCCACTTTACTGATGATTTTTTTTTTTTAGTTTTTGTGATTTTCTCGAATACGTCTCCAACGATTTTTTTAAAATTTTGTTTATCAACCACACATACAATGAGCTACAGCAATGCTTATTTGAAAAATTTCTGCAACTTTTGGGGGAGGGGTGCGGTTATGGTTTCCTTTAAAGTGCTATTTTAGTTCAACAATGTGCTATACAATTCTGTGAACTAAATAATATTAATACGTTATAATATTAATACTAAATAATATAATTATGTACGTTATCTAAAGTTACCAGTTTGAAGTAAATCGGTAGAGAGGAAGTGCGACTTTTCTGGATAGATCTTTTAGTTTTTGTGATTTCCTCCATAAAAAAACACTAACAAGAATTAATAGTCGATCGTTCTGAGACGATAAGGCCCAGCAGACCGACAAAGAACGACTGGGAGGTGGCCAGAACCATCTGTACGCCATCAAGAATAGAATGGGCAATAAACAATTTTCAGCCCTTGTGGATGAGATCTTCCCTGCCCTTCTACAAAAGGGCATAAAGGAGGTTCTTCCACACCTGGTTAGGATCACTCGGAGTAGCTTGGCACTCGGGTATATACCGAGGCCGTGGAGAAGGGCCAGGGTGGCTTTTATCCCCAAGGTTGGGAAAAGGGACGCCACCGTGCCCAAGTCCTTTAGGCCTATCTGCCTTACGTTTTTTCTTCTAAAGACAATGGAGAAGGCCGTGGACAATTATATCAGGACAGAGGTTCTGGAGAGGGTGCCTTTGCACCCCTGTCAGCATGCATATCGAGCGGGAAGATCGACGGATACTGCTCTGTATCAGCTGACAGACGTAATCCAGAGGACTCTAGACGCTAAGGTAACGGCCATCTGTGCCTTACTGGGCATAGAAGGCGCGTTTGACAACACCTTCCATGAGGCGGTTGGTAGAGCCCTTATTAGAAGGGGAGTGGACAGCACAACCGCCAGATGGATGATGGAAATGCTGTCCACAAGAACGTAGAGACAGAGGTGGGCTCACGGACCGCTCCCGCACTACTTGTGGCTGTCCGCAACGGGGGTTTGTCACAAGTAATGTGAAGCCTAGTGGTGGATGAGCTCGTCTGCAAGCTGAAGGACCTCGGCATTTCCTGTCTGGGATATGCCGATGATATCGTCATTATTGCTAGAGGGAAGTTTGAAGAAACCCTCTGTGACATAATACAGACGGAGTTAGATATTACTAGTGGGTGGTGTGGCTCAGTGGGGTTGAAGTTTAATCCAACGAAAACCACTGGATATCCTTCACTAGGAAAAGAACACTTCCACGCCTGAAAAGTATCCGGCTAGCCGGAAAAGAATTGGGGTGGGAAAAGGAGGTTAAGTACCTAGAGGTAACATTTGATAGTAAACTCCTATGGAAGAAACACATTGAATCAATTGTTAGTAAGGCCACTGGCGCCCTCATGATATGTAGGAGGTTGGCGGGCAAATCCTCCAAGTATCCTACGGTG
The DNA here is from genome assembly GCA_011037195.1 of Triatoma infestans. NCBI lineage: Eukaryota > Metazoa > Arthropoda > Insecta > Hemiptera > Reduviidae > Triatoma > Triatoma infestans. Next base: position 60,772 of record JAAEAF010006852.1, read on the forward strand.
GATGTAAACCATGATAGTGAGACCGATCATCACCTACGGCGCAGTGGCATGGTTTAGGAAGAGGACTCTTGACAAGCTCGCATGCTTATGCATGACGGGGGCTATGCGGACTTGTCCCACCGCCGGGATGGAGGTTATCCTCAATCTGTCACCTCTGCATCTAGTGGTGATAAGGGCGGCGAAGGGGAGCTCTTTTTAGGATCTCTAGGGGTGGCGCAGGAGGAGAGGGGAGGCTGGGGTCAGGGAGTGGTTATCCTCACCTTTGGGCTTCCTTATCGGGCACCTCCCTAGAGATGGCATGATTAAAAAATACAGCTTCACTAAAAATTTTTCGTTGAAGCTGGGCACCAAAAGTGGGTGGAGCGAAAGATCCGCTCTGTTGGGCATTAAGGAACATGCCATTAAATGGTATACTGATGGGTCTAAGACCTCGAGGGGACTGAGGCGGGGGTGGTCGGTCAAAGGATCAAGCACTCGGAACCCACGGGTAAATTTCCCAGCATCTTCCATGCGGAGATATACGCTATTGGAAGATGTGTACAATTTAACCTCGATAGGGGATATAGGAACCAGGAGATTGTTATCCTATCCGATAGTCAAGCAGCCATTAGAGCATTGAGTGCATCAGTTATCAACTCTAAAATGGTCTGGGAATGCCTAGATAAACTTAATAACCTAGGCAGGAGGAACAAAGTTGTGCTTTGGTGGGTGCCGGGGCATGTTGGCATTGAAGGGAATGAGATGGCCGACGCCCTGGCCAAGATAGGCGCTACGACCCCACTTCTAGGGCCGGAACCTTTTTGTGGGGTTAGCGACCAGTTTCTGTTGGAGGAACTTAGGAAGGAAGAGGAGACGAGGAGATCTCAACTCTGGTACTCCCTCCCCGGTTTGCGGCAGGCCAAGATCTGCTTGGGAAATTATAACCGACGGAGATCGGAGGCCGCATTGAATTGAGCAAGAACAAGCTCCGCGTTCTTACGGGTTTCCTCACGGGGCATTGCCGACTTAGAGGACACCTGGTGAAGCTGGGTTTGGAAAGTGATAGCTCATGCAGATTCTGTGGGGAGCTGGAGGAAACTCCATTACATCTCCTAACAGACTGCGAGGCTGCCACTCAGAGAAGGTTCAAGAACCTGGGTAGCTACCAGGTGGAGGAGGGGGATATACCCTCTCTAGAGCCTGTCAGGTTACTGGGGATTCCTTAGGGATCTCAGACTGATGGAGGTTTTGTAGAACGGATGTTCAGCTGGGACATCTGTTCGGGTGCTTTGGGCAAGCCTGCGGCACCCAGGGGGCATAGCACAATAGACCGGAAAAAAGGTTGCAGAGCATTGGCCCCCGCTTCAAAAAAAAAAAATCCAGTAGAAAGCGTATTGGTCAAACGTCAATAACATTTGCAATCCAACGTCACAAATTCATCAGAACATGTAAGATAAGTTTTCCAGAAAATAAGTTAAATAAGAGCGATAGATTCATGTCTGTGCAGTTAGGGAAAGATTTTGAAGAAAATTCCAAAAACTTCAGCAACTACTTGTGTAATGTCTCAATTCCGGTTAAACAGAGGCAGAATTAGCTCAGTGGTAGCGCACTGGTCTTGGTACGCAGAGATACAGGACTTGAATCTAGCAGATTTTTTTTTATTCCTAGAAACTCACTTTCCGGTGATGGGCAATGTTGCTTGTAACATGAGAACACTGACTTGATCAACAATCTAAGATATTGGCAGGCCTTAATTAAAAAAAAAATATTATAAAGAAAGTATTTATTAGCGTGAATGGTTTTTTAATAGTATGAAAGTATTTATTGGCGAGGATGTTAGCATGAATGCTTAGAATAGGTTTTCTTTTATCAGGGGTTGAAAGAAATTTTTAAAAGTATTTCAACCCCATAGCTTTAAGTTACATGATCATTTCAGGATGTGTAGGAACATTAGTTTAAAGTACTACACATCGAATATGTATAGTAAATAGCCTCCTACGCGATATCATATTGTATTATAATAAATTATCAATTAACAAAGGCAGTTTAAACTTTTTATATACTTGGTTTTATAATTAAACAGTAAGGTTTCTGACATTAGAAATCTACCCCAGTTGTTAATAAAATAAGGGATGGCACAAACAATAAACCCACACTCCCCCTCGTCGACTAGATCGATGATATAAGAGGGGATGTGTGGGTAGATCTTCGAACACCTATGGCTCCATCCTGCCTTGCTGAGCAAGGTGTAGTGCGTGGAAGTCTCACAGGTTAGGACGTGCCATCCCAGCTCGAGTGGCCATAGAACGAGATAGGTTTATTGACTAGAAGCGCTAATGACCATCGTAGTCGATGCGCCGGAAAAAAAAAAAAAAAAAAACTTCCGGTTAATAATTTTCTTCAATTTTGAAATCCTAGCAATGCTTTTAATAAATCAATTAATTATATATGTGTTAGAATAACATATTATATTGGTTGAAGTGGTTGGTTGACTCTTAAAATCGATTTTTCACGCAAGTATTTCAAAAATAAAGTGTCTGGCATATACTATGTGTAGATACGTAATATCCAAAGTTTGAAGAAAATCATTAGAGCCATTTCTGAGAAAATCACGTGAAAACTAAATTTAAAAAAACAGTTGGTGATGAATTCGGAAAACTTCAGTTGTACTTAACCAAACAATCAAGTTCACGTTTTTCTGCGTTATTTTCATTTTTGAAAGATATTGTTCGAACATTAATATTGTGTTTCGTTTTAGTTACATTCGTAATAATTTTTGCCGTTTACAAACTTTATATTTTTTTTCATCTCTTTCGTTTCTATACTAATGGTATCACAAGATATGGCAGTAGAAATCAAGTATACATATTATGGAGATGGAAATAATGAACATAGTGTATTTGTGAAAGAAGAAGATGGATCTTGAATAACAAATGAAGTGTCAGTTGCAGGGACAGGCTTGCCGGCAGTAGAGTACTTACGCAGGCTGGGAAGGCCTCCATCCTAGTTGTAGTCGTTGTTGTCAGTTATAGAAGAAGAGGAGCGGTACTGGTCGATTGTCAACTGTAAGAGACACACCAGAGCTGAAGGGGGGACTTAAAGCACTCATCTATCCTTCCTTGTTCCTAGACAATATAACCTTCTCCCAAAACCTTACACATTCTCTCTGTTTCCCACCAAAACTAACTATTGTTCTATATTCTCTACTATTGAATCTTTCATTTATTCATAGAATGATAGATACTCCATAATAATCATTTGAATATTATGCTTAGCCATTCTTAACAATTCAAAATATAAATCTCTTCTAAGCCACAATACTTGAAAGTATTTGCTTATTGGCAAGCAGAAGGATCTATGATGTTTTAGTTTGGGGAAATCAAGCATTTCTTTTAACATGTTGCAGACATATATCTGGCAAAATGGGTAACGCTAAGTAGTCATAGTTTTGAAGTAATAATAGGATAAACAAAGGAGCACTGCACTGTATCCTACTGACAAAGAATTTTGTATGTTTGAAGGTTTTTAAAATTACTCTAAGTTTTAAATAACACGGCTTTATGCTCTAATTGCTAAATATTTAACTAGCGTGTTAATATATTTGGAACGAAATTTGCTTCTACTTTTAAAAGCAAAGAAACTAGACTTATAAAATGGGGTTGTTGAAGGAGAGAAATGGTCTGGCTTAAATGAATTAAATAAATATGGTTAACACTCTATAATATAATAAGTGACACTGACTGCCTGGACACTTGAAATGATAGAGAATGGTAGAGTGGAAAAGGGGTAATGACACGTAGCAGTAACCTCAGTTGTATGAACTGTATCATATCTGTATCCCGTCGCTGTATTTATGTGGTTTCTCCCACTCTAGTCCGAGAGAGTGGTCCTGGCATTTTGACTCTCTTTCTCTGCTAAGAATACTCTCTTTGGATACTATTACATCATCTAATGAGGTTGTTGAAGGAGAGAAATGGTCTGGTTAGAATGAATTAACTAAATATTGTTAACACTCTATAATATAATAAGTGACACTGACTGCCTGGACTTTACATTTGAAATGATAGATATGGTAGAGAGGAAAAGTGGTAATGACACGTAGTGATTGGCGAGTGACCTAAATTGTGTGAACTGTATCATATCTATGTCCCGTCGCTGTATTTATGTGGTTTCTCCCACTCTAGTCCGAGAGAGTGGTCCTGGCATTTTGACTCTCTTTCTCTGCTACGAATACTATCTTTGGATACTATTACACTTGAGATTTACAAAAAAAAAACAAGTACAGAATTCCCTTTTTCACTGTTTGGATAGAAACATATAACTTTGGTTCATTCTTGAACACAGAAGCATGAAGGATTGACCCATATTGATTGGCAGCCTGCTAAGGGATAATCCAGTTATCTTAGAAAGACTCGATTATTATTTGATTACATTTATTTCAATATAATCTGGAGGATTGAACCTTTCTGACTGCCACTATCTCTTCGTCTTTTGCACAAACTTAGAACGCTCTATGGCAAATTTAGACAATAAATTCCGCAAATCAGTCACTCACGTTATTGTTATATAGACCTATACTGACAATATTAATTGTATCTAGAATTCAATATACTTCCAATATCTTCGCTGATAAATTTATTTTTGTATTTATTAATTAAATTATAAAAAAAAAAAAATTAAATATAAAACATCCTGGGAATAAAAAACATTTAATGAACCAAAAGAAATAAATATATTTTTCAAATTGAAGACTCAGTTAATGTCTTTCCTGGGAATTGTTCTGTCTGGATTACAGTGGGGGTTATAGCAGATTCTAGGTAAACTAAAAGCTGATTTATCTAAAAATTTAATTAACAAGGAAAACGTAGATTGAAATATAATTATTTTGACTGGGAGGAGATTAAATTCGGAACTTATTAAAGTGTTAGAGTATTCCTGTTACGATAATAGATTTGCTTAAATAACGAAGCTATACTAATTAGCGTAATTAAAAGCCTCAGATCCCACCGGCATATAATAAGGTAGTTTTAACTAAAGATTTGGACAATTTTACGCTAGAATCTTTTCGTATTAGCCTCAGATTTTATTAAAATATTTTTAACACTAACGGCCGCTACTTTTCCTTAACGAGAAGAATGATGAAATTTGCCCAATGAATAGATGCAACATCTCGTAGAAGTTCTTACGATTCATACAACTTATCGTATTCCTAAGCTTTCGGGAGTATATTTCAGTTGTTATTACCCTTCAGAAAGCAGAAATCATATCAATGAACACTTTAGTTATGCAGATTTCTAGAAGAGCCCATCGTTGAATGAAAGAGTTATGTATTACTAAATACTAGTTAAAGAGCTGTTTTAAATTAATCACAAAAATACCAATTGCAAACTGCCGGAACAAAAGAGATCAGCCTATCCCCCCAATATAAGAGAAATAATTCTATATCCAAAAACCCTGTGTCATTCTAAAAGTTACAGCGGCTTTGGGAACCTGGAATATGGACACAGACAAAGATGATAAGAAAATCGAAATTGACCGATTAACCTTAGAGTATATAAATTCATTGAAGTTCTTGTTATGAATTGTGAAATCGAATCAAGTTTAATTTAATTGTTTTGCGATATAATGAGAGAATGGGTTTTTGAGTAATAAATTAGAATATACCCTGAACATTGTACAATGAAATAACTCACAAATACAAGTTCTTTACAAGTATATAGAAATCATAAGGCGAAATAAACCCGTCGTAAACTCTCTTAAAAACTGTTCTCTTTTTGCTGATCTGCAAGATCGGCTATAATAATAATAATAATAATAATAATAATAATAAACCCCCTGTGGTTCCGGGGGTAGAATAGGACCACAGTATCCACCGCTTGGCGTAAGAGGCGCCTAAAGGGGCAACTGTCCGTTGACATAATAGTTTATACCTTCCCATACCTCCCCGTCCTCTCCTTTCCTTCCCTTTATTTCCTATCTGCTTTCCTACCTTTTCCGCCTGGTCGTAGGCAAAAAATGGCAAATATTGTTACCCATTATGGAGAGACGGCTTAGAAATAGGATTATACGGCCGCTGCCTGAGGATCGTCAGGGCACTTCTGGAGCCAGTGCTGGAAGTGACAGCATGCGAACCACTGGTGGGCGAGGGCCGAGCAGGCGGGCCCCGCCCGGGAAACCCGAAGAAGCGTCAGCCGCAAGAGTTGAGACCAGTGCTTCTCGTGAGCCATCTCAGGAAACCACGTCTCGACGTCTAAGGCGTATGAAGTGGACTAACGAAATCAACACTTTTATCATGCGCAATTATTTTTCCATAACTGAGAATGAAACAACACAGGTAGGCTATCGACAGGAGTTACATCGGCGTTTCCGAACCCGATATCCTGAATTAGACGTTACGGAGCAAAGGATAGCTGATCAACGACGGGCGATTGTTACCCGCAATCTTCTACCGCAACAGATTCTGCAACAGCTACGCGAGGAAACTGCTCGAGAGATAGCATCTGTCGCTGCCAGTCAGGTCACTGACGACGAATTACCAGCTATGAGTTCGCCCCAGGTGGAAAGTAATATAGAGAGCGAGAGGCAGCAGAGTCAGCGAGGTCACAGTTCTGAGCCTGGCTCTGAACGTTCACAGCAAGACGACCAGTTGTTGTCTAGATTACGACAGAGTTTAACGTAGCATACGAACAAGCTATAGGGCTGGAACCCAGAGATAGACGGCCAATCCCTAGGATAGGATGGTCGCGGTTCCTAGTAAAATGTGTCAGGCTCTTAAACGAACAAGTAATCGTGGACGACATCAACAACTTTACCGGATTCTACGAAATCCATGCGGCAGTATACGCAGCTGGGATTGCTGCTGCTACGCTAGTTACAGGAGTCTGTCCTTTACATGCGGAAAGAGTGTCTTCAGACCGCGTCGCGACCCGGCGTGGTTGAGGAGACTGGAACGCCGAGTTGAGGAGCTACGGAAGGACATAGGGAGGCTGACCCGATTCCTGCGTGGAGAAGGGGGTCGGCGGCTTAAGGCCAAGATAAATACAACTATGAGAAAAGCTCAGTTCCATCCCGGGACCCCAATCACCCGGAATCGCCGCCGAGCAGAGTTCCTCGACACTCTTAGGCAACGCCTCTCAGTTTATGTCGCAAGGATCAGAAGATACAAAAAGTCCATGAATAGGAGGGCAGATAAAAAGAGATTCCAGCAGAATGAGCGACCATTCTACCGCAGTCTAAGCCGTAAACCCCAGGAAGAGGAAGGTACCCTGCCGACTCAGCCTGACTTCGAGCAATTCTGGGGCGACGTTTGGTCTAACCCAGTGCAGCATAACGAGCAGGCTTATTGGATACGGGACGTCTCTACGCGTTTCGCTTCTCTGCCGGAAATGGCATATGAAGGTATCACACTTGAATCCTTTAATCAAGTGCTGAGCAAAACGCTAAATTGGAAGACTCCTGGGCCCGATGGCATACAAAATTATTGGTGGAAAAAACTCACGACTATGCATGCAGGGCTCCTTCGCTCGCTCAATGCATTTGTCATGAGCCCGTCTGAGTTCCCCGACTTTCCTGGGAGAGGGTGTTACGTAACTCCAGTTCAAGGGTGGAGATAGAAGTAACCCTGCGAATTACAGACCAATTACCTGCTTAAATGCGGTATACAAAATCCTAACGCCCTGCGTCGCTGAAGCGATCTACCAGGCAGTGGAATCTCGCCGAATGATAGCGGAGACACAAAAGGATTGCGCTCGTGGGTCATACGGGTGCAAAGAGTTACTGATAGTTGACTCAGTAGTAACAGAGCAAGCAATTCGCAAGAAGCGTAATTTATATACCGCGTATATTGACTACCGGAAAGCTTTCGATTCGGTCCCGCACTCATGGCTGCTTGAGGTCCTGAAGAGGCACAAGATACACGCGCAATTAGTGGAATTTCTGCAGCGCGCAATGCAGTGTTGGAGCACGACTCTGGTGTTGGATAATAGCCGGAATGCTGCTCCCCGGGCGTTGCTGCCTGTTAGGAGGGGAATAATCCAGGGAGACTCTTCGAGTTCGCTCTGGTTTACACTAGCATTAAATCCACTGTCAGGCATGTTAGATTCGTCCGGGTACGGCTAAAATCTGCGCGAGGGTGATGGTCAACCTGTCCTTGTCACGCATCTATTGTACATGGACGATCTGAAGATATATGCAGGCAGAGGAAGTCACCTGCAGTCACAGCTAAATATAGTCAAGCGTTTCTCCAAGGATATAGGCATGAGTTTCGGGTTCGAGAAATGCCGAACTCAGACACTTATCAGAGGCAATGTGGTGCCAACCGGGTGTACTCTGGAAGATGGGGCCGAGATTGAGGCAATGGCTGAAACTGATGTGTACAAATACCTCGGCCTGGTTCAGGCGAAAGGTATAGACCACACAGCCGTTAAAGGTGTCCTCCGGAAGCAGTTTGCTGGGAGATTAAAGGCAGTGTGTGGTACGGGCTTGGAAAGTAAAAGCCTCATCAGGGCCATCAACTGTTATTGTGTTTCCCTTTTGGTATATTCTTTCGGAATAATCAGGTGGTCCCGTACGGACATAGAAGGCTTACAGAGGTTGGTTCGAACCACATTAACTACATTCCGTAAGCATCACCCACGGTCAGCAGTGGAGCATATCGTTCTCCCCTGCTCGGAGGGTGGACGGGGAGTTATTGAGCTGCAACAACTTCACGACTGCCAGATAGCCAGAATGCAGGCGTAATTCCAAAGTAGGAATGCAATGCCATTAATCGAGGCAATAATTAATGCGGACAGGAAGTATACGCCATTGGACCTCTACAGGGCGCCAGATAACGCAGAAGAAAACCCCCTCGTTCGAGTACCCGAACTGGTGTGCGACTGGAAAAATAAACCATTGCACGGCCAATTCCCAACCATGTTGGACAATCGAGCCGTGGACAAACAAGCATCAGTCGCATGGCTAATGGAGGGCAGATTGTTCGCAGAGACGGAAGGATTCATGTTGGCTATCCAGGACCAGGTCATCCCGACTAGGTATTATCTTGCTAGAATTGTAGGGGACTCAAACGTGCAAGATGTAAGTTGTAGATTATGTGGGACCTCTACAGAGACGATATACCATTTGATTTCTGCGTGCCCTGCAATGGCTCAGCACGAGTACCTGAAGCGACATAATAATGTGGCCAAAATAGTACACAGTGCGCTAGCTAGGCAGGTAGGTCTTCTACCTAACGCCTCGCCATATTATTTGTACTCCCCTGATAGAGTACTGGAAAGTGACCGTCATCTGCTATATTGGGACCGTACAATATTGTCAGATAGGTTAGTTGCGCACAACCGACCGGACATAATATGGCACGACAAGCAAACCCGGAAGGTGTGCCTTGTGGACGTGGCTATCCCCAACTCTAATAATCTGACTTCCTCCTACGAAGAGAAGCGTAGGAAATACTGTGAGCTCGCCCAGGTGATTCTATCCCAGTGGAGGCAGGTAGATCAGGTAGACATGCTACCTATTATTATTTCTGCACAAGGTCTAGTCCCCCATACACTTCATACAAGTCTAGCCAAGCTAGGCCTAAACGGAGGAATAATTAAGGTGATGCAGCAAGCTGTAATCCTGAGCACCTGTCATATTGTAAGAACTGCCCTGGGTCAACCGGAATGAGTCAATCTTGTTTGTATTTATGTGTGCATGTATTTATGTATGTAAGGTGTATGTAGTTATGTAAAATGTATATGTGTACAGATATGTGTGTATGTACATGTGTGTACGCATGTTTGTGTTTGTATATGTATATATGTATATGCACGGACGTGTACGCATATGTACATGTGTGTGTGTGTGGTGTGTCTGTATTTGCGTGTTTATGTGTGTGTGTGTGTGTCTGTGTACATTTATATTTTTATAAAATATAGGCAAAAATATGGATTTTTGGTTCGCCTCTTGCCATTGGCCGCGGTTAACTAATATTTTTCTGGGGTGTTTCCACACTCCGTGGTAATAAAAAAAAAAAGTAATAATAATAATGTTTTATTATATAATTGATACAATATCCACTATTTTTTTAAATTAAGACAAACATTACAAGACATTGGACCATGGTCCGTCTGCCGAGTTTGATGATCAATATGTATCATTAATAAAAATGATAATAATATGTTTGATTATAATAAAAACTAGCGTGAAAGTGTATGTGTAAATTATGAATAATCCTTATAAAAAAATTAGTTAAACAGAGATTAAGGCGAGAGTCAAATAATAATAATAAAAAAAAAATAATCACAACATAAACACTCACTCCATATTAATTGAAATTATACACACTGATTAGAAATTTCCTATAAGATAGAGCAGAGGTAGAGGATAGATATAAACCATTCCAGTTTTCTCCATTAAGACTAGTAAGACACCTTTCCATAGACAGATGCCTAAAATCGAAAAATCGCAAGCGGTAAGGGGGTAAAATAGGACATTCATATAAAAAATTAAAAAAGTATCGGCTATATATACAGAGAATCTCCCAACCTAGTCTGGCATAGGTAGCGAGTAACTGGGTTGATTCTTCGTTCGAAGAATCATTAAACTTGTTTATTACTCTTCGAATCATTAGTGATTCAGATCCCATTACAGCGAAGACCCCTTTTTGCTCAGTACGTACTGAATGGTACTTGCATTGGACGAAAATGGCCTAAACATTTCTGCGTCCATTTTAAATTCTGTTTCAACAAGGAACTACAAAAATAGCCTCGAAATCTAAAACCAACAAATAATTTTTGTTTTGTTTCTCTGTCATCAGCTTAAAACACCCGTTTGACCACTATTTCAATAATGCATACATAACTCTATGACCCATTCAATGGATGGTTGTTGGCTTCAAGAACTTTTTTACTTAGTGCACAGCCGGCCTCCAGGCCGCGTTATTTTCATATTCATAACACTGTAAATACCTGAAATGAGGTATGTGAGGAGGAAACCTGGAATTGTAAGATACCTGGACGAATCCACTAGAATTATATCGCCATTGGAATTGAAATGAGTGGTCAAACTTTCTAAAAGTAAATTTTTTTAGGAATTCTTTAAGGAAAATAATAATAATAATAATAAAATAGAATAATTAATTTTAAATTGTTATTTATTTGACAAAAGAATAGTGTGCCAATTTTACACATTCCAGTTCAGGTTTGCTCACAAAATGTAACTGTACGAGATTTTTGTACAGGGTTATAATGGAGTTGTTGAGGAGAGAAATTAGGTTTGATTAAATGAACGAGTTTTGAAGACACTAATATAATGCAGCTAAGTTTACACTAACTGCACTGGACTTTATAGTGAAAATGATAGAATGAATGGTGTGAGTAAAGATATGACACGATGCGATGCACAGTTGTATGGTTGTATCTGATAGATCCTCTAGATAGATTCCCACTGGCTTATATACACAGGTTCCCCCACTCTAGCCTGCCTAAGTCAGAGAGTAGTCTCTGTTAACCAGAGGGCCTCTCTTCTCTCTGCTGTGGTTGCATTATCTTTGCGGTACATTACAAGGGTTTTTAATCCCGGGATATATATCGTTTATATTTCTACAACTATTTAAAAAAAAAAACTATAGTAAAAGTGGTAAAAGATGTAATCTCTAAGAGAACCATGAAGAAATGGAAGGTTAACCTTCAAGTAGGTGTAGAACATTAGGTTTAATGTTAATGTTATCCAAAATTATATTATGTTTTGTAATATTTTATTTATTGTTAAATTGACTTTAAAATATTATAACAAATTTAATTTAAGAATTTTTTACTTCGCTTTTATAATATTAATATTTTTTTTTTTTTTATATAATATATTTATTTATAGCCCTTATTTTAGTGGAATATTTGTTACATTAATGTTATAAAAAAAAAAGTATTTTTAATTTTATTGTTTTTAAATTTATATGATATCGTTAAATTAAATAAGAAAGTTGAATGAAAAAATTGTTTTTTACTCAATACAACTTTCAAAATTAAATTACATGAAGTATAACTTCGTTTATTATATTTACTTGGAAGAAAAAAAAAAAGGAGAAAATTAATAATTAGGTGTGAGGGGAGTGTTTGCTGTAAAATAATTGGAATATGGCGCCTGTGAGTTGTGAAAAGAAAGAAGCATCTCTTGTTCCGACTATGAAGTGGAAAAATAGAATGGTGTATTTGAAGTTTTATTAACCAAAGTAGAGGCCTGTTTCTAATCTAACAACTCTTTAATCTTGATGGTAGTATTTTTGGATGAATTTAAGGGTTATGAAGTCTCTTGTCAATATGTTTGAGGAAGTATAATGCCTCTTTGATTACAGTGTTTCTTTTAGTTCTCTTCCCATCTTTTCTAAGTTCTGTAATGACAGATTTTACCTTCTTTCAATTTTTTTTTTAAACTTTTCTTTTGGTGATGTGTTAAAATCATGTTTACAATGTTAGGATCCCTTAGAGGAAGGATTAGACAAAGATACTATGGAATTCATTCAGATATACTCGAAGCCGTCTGGATTAGACTGAAATGATACACGATCAATTTTGAGATATGAGACCACACTTAGGGATATATTTTAGTGAATAAGCCACTGTTTTCCAAGCAGACGAAAATATGTGTTCCATTTCGCATTAGAAAGGGATTAGGGGATTATCAAAAAGATATTTCTAGAAATCCGATTTCTGTCCATTACAAGTCATTCTTGGGTTGATGTCAAAATGAGGCGGTAATTAGGTTGCGTAAATTTTCACTCTAAATTCCTAGCTTATGTTAGCTTTATGTATACTTCTTTATTGATGAGTTTAGGAGGTTTTCGATAGTCCAGAAAGGCTGATAATAGGACCAAATATGACGACTACAGTTCTGACACTAGCTGTTCTTTCTTTCAAAGATTTTTCCCTTTGGTGTAAGTATATATAAATATTCAATTATGCTATTGTCTGATACATTTAGTACAGTTTGTAAGATACTAAGGGAACATTTAGTCCTCTTATGACAGATAGTTACAGTGGTGTAATAGGATCCAAAGAGAGGATCCATAGCAGAGAAAGAGAGACAAAAATGAGACATGACCACTCTCTCGGACTAGAGTGGGAAAAACTGCATAAATACAGCAACGAGAGATTGATATACAAGAGAGTTCCCTCGCCCAGTCACAACGTGTCATGTACCTCACCCTTTACCACTCTACCACACTCTACTATTTCAGTGTAATGGCCAGGCAGTCAGTGTCACTTTTTGCATTATACAGTGTTTAGCCATGTCTAGTTTTCAAACCATTTTCTCTCCTTCATCATATCCATTATAGTGGAAAACAAATTCTCAGTCCTTTGGCTGTTCATGTTGTCATAAAAACTTAAGACTGTTTCTGGTTGCGTCCAGCATAAGCGGCTATATTTTTTTACTCTTATATTGGTGTTTATATTTCTTTTCTAGACCCAGCATTTTTCTCTGTGGGTGTTAGGATTTGTGCCGATAAATAATAATATTTTATGCAAGCAGTATCCTTGGAATTGTAGGTCCAGAAGAAAAAAAAACCTTGTTTATTTGCTTTGCTTATTTCAATCACCATATACAGATTTTACTTTTCTCACATTTATACTCTTTCCTTTCGTACTGCCAAAGAAAATGTATTACAAAAGGTTCCCTACTAATGCTACTAAAGCACTCTCTATCGTGCAACACTGGTGTTAAACTGAACCTTTGATAAGTACCGACATCCAAATAAAAACCTTAACAGTGGATAAGCTTTAAGACAAAGTAATGTTGCGCAAATTTGGTTCTTCCCACAGACCTAAGAATAGTAACAACAGTGCCAAAATGAATTGGTCAGAATAAGTCCTGCTTTTTAAGAGTCTAAACATTTAAATCCTTGCCTTAATATTGATATGGAAAGGTTCATGTCAATAAGAAAACATGTGTTCTTTACTCTTCATTTATAGTCGAAGACTCATTCAATAACAATTAATATTATTGGACATAAATACAGGATCTTCCAGAGTTGAAAATATACTTATCTCAGGTTCAGAAACCTGGACTGAGAATGTTAAGATATCCATGTAAAATAATAAATAGATGGAGAGAGTGCAGCGGCAAACCAGGTCAGTAAAATTCAGAAATATTATTATAAGAATCGATCTTCACTTCTTCTTAAGAAAATTAACACATTTTCTTAAAATGGCAATGTTACAACCTTTAATTGGACTGGCCATAAAAAAAAGTGGTAATAAGGGTTAAACTTTTATGCCTGAACAATCTTGTGTAGTATGCTCTCTGTCAAAACCACAAAGTTTATGTAGTTTTAATTTAAACTTAACTAACAAACCCCATCCAATACCCCCTCTCTAAAATCAATTTCTTTTTCGGAAAAATGTTTCAAATAAAAATGATTCACTTTTATTTATGCAGTGTGCATGCCAAGTTCAAAAGAAATCGTTATAGCCATTTTTGAGAAAATCCGAAATGCTCTAAAAACCTATTCTTTAAAGTTTGACTTCCGGTTAACCAATTTTCTTCAAATTTGGCATTCTATCGATGCTTCTAATGTATATTAATATTACTTAGATAGTAAAACCATATGTTATACTGAAGTGGTACTTTAGAGGAAAGAATAATGCTACCCTTCCTAAATTTAAATATTTCAAATATTAGTGTTAGGTATTTATGGCTGTGGTGCCTTCCTCGACATGGCTCAAGCCTTCGATAGGGTGTGGCATCCAGGATTACTGTGGAAGCTAAAGAAATGCCTACCATCAACCTATTACTTACTTATCAAGTCTTATCTATCCGACCGCTACTTTCAGATTAGTTACGGATCTGCTACCTCTGACTACTCGCTGGTCGGCGCCGGAGTTCCTCAGGGTAGTATACTTGGTCCGCTTCTGTATACTGTATTCACTTCAGATCTACCAACCTATGCAAACACTCTTCTTTGCAATTACACTAATGATACCGCCATCTTTGCATCCAGCTCTAATCCCATCAATGCCTCCACTCTCTTACAGACTCATTTAATAAAATAGAATCTTGGGCCAAAAAATGGCGGATTAAACCAAACCACAAAAATGTCAACAAATCACCTTTACTCTGCGTCGTGCCTCCTGTCCTTCAGTAACATTCAACTCAATACCACTCTCTCCTGCAAACTTAGTTCGCTACCTTGGGATGTACATCGACAGAAGACTAACATGGAATCCACATACGAAACTAACAAACGGAATAAGTTACTAATAGGAAGACGATCGAAACTACTTCATGAGCACAAACGACTAATATACAACTGTATACTCAAACCGATGCAGACTTACGGACTTGAACTGTGGGGTTCAACCAAGCGCTCAAATTCCCAGAAAATTCAGTCTTTTCAGTCAAAAATTCTCCGTTAGATAACAGATGCTCCATTCTATGTCTCTAACTCTACCCTCCACAACGATCTCAAAATCCCATATGTATCTGAAGCCGTCAAAACTAAATATAAAAAATTCTATGACTCTCTTACTCTCAACACTAATCCTCTTGTTCAAAATCTCGCCTCCACAACGATATCAGATAATCCATCCCGTCGACTGAGCCGCGGTTGGCCCCGTGATCACCTCCAGCAATAGGAATTAATTCCTGTGAGAGTATTACCGCTGGGTAGCTTCTCTCCTCCAGCCAATCACGTTTTTCATCTTCCACATCATCATATTCACTCATTATATTTATTTATGTAGATCGTGAATTTAAAAAAAAGAAAGTATTTATGTGTGTAGATAGTGTACAAAGTTGTATAGAAAAGTTGTACAGTTCGTATTCGAGCTGTTTTCGTAAAAATAACCAATCAAGTCGCTCTTCCAGTTGATGAATTTTGTCCAAAACCAAAGAAATGAATTGTAGCGGCTACAAGGAATAAGAACTCACTTTAAGCTTCCAAAGGATCCAACTCCGTTTGAAACATTGAAATATACTGACGAATTTATTCAAAAGTTAATATTTAAACATGGTATTTTAGCGATTAACCACTTTCTTAAATAATTTTTTTATTTAATTTTATTTTTATTTTAACAGTGACATTTAGTGTTATTTACTTCAAGAAAAGTTATTTTCCAAAAAACATACAAAACATTAAATCTTATTTACCTGGCACAGATTACTAAATAAATTCTTGTTATGAATCAAAAAGTTTCCCTTCTTTTATTGGATAAACTTGTAGGATATTAAATCCAAACCAAATTTAACTCCTTACAAACTAGTGTTTGTGTAGTTGTTAGACTCCCTCAATGACTGCTATTTTTGGCTGAATTTTATTTTATTTTTTTCAGTCAGTTGAAGCTTATTTATTGACAAAAAAAAAGTATTTGTTTTTTACTTTAATGTATTTATTGATCTATTTTCAAACCGTAGATTGTTCAATATTAATAATACTCTATTACTTATTAAATATTTATTTAAATTATATTATTACAAAAAAAAAAATGATTTTAATTAACGACCAGTCTTATTTCTGTTGGTTATGTATTTCATTATACAGAAAGTCATAAGACAAGGTCTGATAAGTTATTTTCGAAGTATATGTCAGCTGGTCTCTCTATATTTATGCCGTGATCCATATATTCGGAGGACGTACCTTTGTTCAGCATCATTGTGCAGGGAATGAGCTAGTTATCTGGCCTTAAGAGAAAGCATTTCGGGTGAAAGAAAATTTCTATAAATTTGACTTCTTTCTAATAGAAAACTTAGAAAATTTCGCTAACATTTTAAATAATTCATATGAAGATATACGATCTACAAGTTGCTTGACCGGGTCAGCAACAGCGGTCAGGTGCGCAGATTTGACTGGTAGTGGCGGGGTGGAAAACGGTATTACTGAGATAAGGTGGATATTAAAGCTAAGAGAAGAATTGCTAAACTTCAACCATAAACCTTACAACCTTGACAGAGAGGAGGAATGTTCTCTATGTAACTATAGCGTGAAGGAGGACACGTTTCACTTTGTTGCAGAGTGCCCTATTCTTGCTTCCTACCGCCTATCTGTGTTTGGGGAAAGATTTCTTTCGTTCGGTTTCTTCCTCAATTTGCTGAACGGTCCTGATTGGTCTCACCTAATTAGATACGTGGTTGCAGCATGGCAATACAGAAAAATAATAAAAAATGAATTTAATTTTTAATTTCTCTCATATACTATTTGTTAATTTATTATAAACACACTAGCCCTAGATTTAGTATTCAGTAATTCTTCAGCGAATACAATATAAATATTGTTCAATAATGAATTGTTTTATCTATTGGCACTTTTGGATGTCTTTTGATTTGTATTTTATTTTATTTTTTTCATTTATTAACAAGATTGTAATTTATTTATCTCTTTTTTATCTCTTTTTCTCTCAAATTTTCGTTTCTTTTTTCTTTTCTTATATTTATTTTTCTTTTCAACTTTCAGTTAATATTCACTATTATTATTATTAAATTTGTGGTAAATAAATTTTGAAATTAATGGTAATATTTTGTTGAATTTATATTATATATATTATAAAAGGCACTGCCATATTGTATCTAACCAAACCCCGGCAGACGGTTATCCTTGCCGTATTAAGTTTTCATATGTATTAATGAATGTATTTCTTTTTTTTTATGGTATTATGTGAAATAAACTTACTTATTATTATTATTATTAATTCATATGAAGAGGTCTTGATATCTTGATTTTTTATGCTTTTAGTTTGTATTGTCTTTAAAGATATAACTAACACACATTAATATCAATTCAATTTTTAATAACATTACAATATCAATACATAATGCAAACAATCTTTCAGGTTTCAGCGAACAGTTTTATGTAAAAGGTCTGCGGTTGAGATGGTGTCCAATGGCTCGCGACGTTTCGCCCATATTGTACTAGGTTTCTTCAGAATACTAGTTTTATTGATTATTAACCAACCAGGAAATAACAGAGTTTTAAAACAAGGCAGTAAAGTAGAGGATAAGATCTAAAATTTTTCTCTATCTTAACCGGAAACGGCTAAAGTTAGAGAGGATGAGAATTATCAGAGATATTTTCTGTGGTAGCGTGCTACTTTTTGTGGTCGTCGACCGGTTTCGGGCGTTCGGCCATCATCAGGATGCTTTTCGCCAAACAGTGATGACATAGATGCACAGAGCAAATTTAGTTAAAACTTAATATAGTTTTAATTTAGTTAAAATAGGTATTAACATAATTTGCTCTGTGCAAGTCTATGTTATCACACTGTTTGACAAAAAGCATCCTGATGATGGGTGAATGCCCGAAACTGGTCGATGACCACAAAAAGAAGCAGATGATCACAGAAAATATTTCTGATGCTTTCCAGCTCAGCGGAACCAACCACAATAAGGGTGGGAATTGATTTTACCTCAAGCGTGTGATTCCTGTTTCTATAAAATTTAATCAGGATTCAGCTTATGCTAGGCAGAATGGAAGAATGGAGCAGGGTGGAAAAGAAAGTTTTAGAGGACGCTTTATTAGTGGTAAGAGAAGAAGTGGAAGATTATGAAATAGCGTTCAGCTGATGAAGTTAATCAAGATGTCAAGAAACTTGTGATAAGAAAATGGAAGATAGTTACCAAAGACAGAGGGAGAGAGAGAGAGAGACCTTTAAAAGTTGGTTCGAAAGGCCAAAGGTCACCTGGAAGTAAAATTTAATCTGAAGCTGAACTCACAGCAAAGTTATTATAATTTTAAGGCTATCTGCGGAATATGGGAAGGAGATGCTTCTAATTCCATTTCACTTATTCACACTCACTT
The DNA here is from genome assembly GCA_011037195.1 of Triatoma infestans. Lineage (NCBI taxonomy): Eukaryota > Metazoa > Arthropoda > Insecta > Hemiptera > Reduviidae > Triatoma > Triatoma infestans. Next base: position 79,514 of record JAAEAF010006852.1, read on the forward strand.
TCAAGAACTGGATCGTGCAAGGACCTGAGTCTTTCTAATGATTGCAAGGCACCTCCCTCCCGGATTGGCTTTCCAACGCTTTTTTCTATCACTCCTTTTGATGTTGCTATCATCGCAACCGAGCTCGTACGCTTCTCATTGGCCCCACGGTTTCTTCGTAGAAAACTTTAGGTGGAATTCATGTAGGTAATTTACTCGCGCTTTTTCTTGCATCAACTAGCTATTATTTTGGAAATTTTTGCGAAATTAGTGGCGCTAGTTTCAAATGTTATATGTGGTAGTTTCAGTCTTTACGTGTGGGTGTAGTGGCTAGCGCACTCGCCTTTCATGCGAGAATTCAGGGTTCGATTCCCGTGAAGGCAAAGTCGGTGTTGACCCAGCATCGTGATAAAAAGTGGAAAGCTACAGTTAGTAGCGCCCTAGGTAGCAAAGGCCGGAACTGAACCGGCGCGGGAACTGCGGCGTGCTTACCATACTCTCTCCTATACAAATCGTCGTCTGGCACGCCTTGGCACATCATGGGAATCATGATGCCATGTCATTACATCATGGTTTGTCATGGAATCATGGCGCCACAGGGTTTGTGTGTGGTTCAGTGTTTTTAGATCACTCTACTGGACCATAATAAAATCATCACTTCTCAAACTGCCAAGATTAGTAAGTATGTACTTATCCCCCACCACCTCTGTAATTCACAGACAAATATGTAAAAATTGGATTTTTAAGAAACTTTTTCTTTTTATATATAATTGTATTACAACGGTAAGAGAAAGTCGTGTGAGTGTTTTAAACCAGATTTTGTCTTCTATGAATATATTCCATTTAGAAAAATACCTCTATATGTGTAAATTTCAATTTAAATAATCAAGTATAAAATGTATGTTAATATTTCTGTTGGAGTGTTATGTAAGTGCAAAACAATGTGCACATATAGGCTAGCCACTGGCGACACCACAATGACCGTCCTGATCGTTACAGCTCCATACACATACATTGTGTCCGGCTCTCTCTAACTGTCTGGCTCCCTCACTCGCTCGCTCTCTCTCTCTCTCTCTCTCCCGTCCTTAGTGACTGGTGTTCAGGGCAAACACAAATCAGAACACAATGAAATACAAGGGCAACGGCGATAAATACGTCGTTTCCAGTATAACAGTGTTACCCAGGGATCTTGTCGTTATTTAGTAGCAGAATACTGGCCGACCACAAACCATAAATATTATGGTTTTCCCTTCCCTATTCACTCATGCTACATCATACAGCATCTCCACTCTACTAATATACCTACATTGTTATTTATCGTCATCAAATTATCTAACTGTTCCCTTTCTACAAATGTTGCTGTAAAGTTAAAATTTTATTAATAGACATTCACCAAATTCAGACCATTTATAACTTAGTTTTATTTATACTTTATTATTCATTTGAAATATATCATTATATTAAATTGTATTTGTTTGTATAAATCTAACTTTCCAATATTCTAAAACTATATCTCTGGCAAGTTTTCTTCGTGAACATCAGAATGACTGCCTGTGGGTATTGTTAGCTCTCATCCTTGATATTGTAGTCTTGCAAAGACCCTCTTCAACTCCAGCCTGTCACCGCTTCTTTCTTAGCTATAATCCATTCATCTTTGCTAGGTTCCTTTCGACATCAACTCACCATCGTATGCTGGCCCATCTTCTCTTTTTGCTTTGGAATTCTGCAATTAAGCATCAAATCCAATTTCATTCATTCAATTATCTGAGCTATTTATTCTCCAAGCTTCCTAACGCCAAGCTCAGTAGCTCAGTAGCGGTTCATATTATCATCTGAATTATTTTTTTTCTCGTATAATCAACGGACTTCACCTTTGTCTTATCAATTTTTTTTTTTTTTTTTTGCAACGATTGGTGCACAGGTGATAAAATAGATATTTTATTTGCAAGGCACTTGCTTTTTGAATTTCTTATTTGAAAGATTTTAATTTAAAATATCATTAACTTTTCATTTTGTGGACACTGGGTTCTTCAAGGTCGTGTTTTTAGTCCTATTCTTTTCATAGTATACACTTCAGACATTTCTTAAGTGAAAACTGAAAGCTAATATCCAATCATGGCAAAACATAAATTTTATTTTAAGACGAGCCTTCCCCCACTCCAGTTTCTTTAAATGAGATATTCTACCATGCACTGACTCTAACACTATAATACCATACCAAGAACTTACATAATAAACGTTTGACCTGGAATCCAATGCACTCTCAAACGACTAAAACTCAAAAAAAAGTTATTAGCAGCTTGCAAGACTCCTTGCCAGATGAACTAAATTGACATTAAACAATAAAGTCTTGTTACATAACGCGCTATTAAAGCCGATTTGATCTTACGGACTCGAATCATGGGGTTTAGCCAAGCATTCCTAATATCTATCGTCTCTAAACTTTATAATCAAAAATTCTACGCCGAACAATCAATGAATGCTCTATCTTACGTCTCTAATAGACGCGCCATTCATTCAGATCTAAAAGTAACTTTTATTCAAGACATAAACTCGGTCGAATACAAGAAAATTCATTCTCACTTTTCTATTCATCCCTAACCCTATAATAGATCAGCACACATTTTTATATTTTCCTGATAATCCCATTCCTCGTCTGAGACGACGCTGGCCATGATTGCTCGGCGGAAGAGGTTAGTAATTAATTAATTTGGAGAACTACCGTTGGAGTGGTAACTCCTCTCATGTCATTGTCAGACATACTAATTAAAAGTTGTTACAAGGAAACAATTTCCTATATTTTAATGTATTCAATTACTTAAATTATAATATTGAAATTCCAACTTACAGGAAATGTTGGTTTTTCCTCAAAGAATTTCATAAAATAGATTTCTCTCCATAATTACTTTCAAGTAATATTAATCCACATTTAGTAAAACGTGTTTAAAGAAAATTGTTGTAGAGTTTTTCGAGAATATTGCAAAGAACAATATTAAAACTTTATTTGAAAAAAATGTTTTTTAGTAAATTGCAGTTTCGGTTGACGGTTTTTGATGGAAACCTTGTTGTCAGATACGTAAACGGAATTCAAATTTGAGCTTCCTGTTTTTGAAATGGTTTTTCAAATACATCCGCAGAACTGAGTTGCAATATTTCGGAGCTCAGGGACATTTTGGGCGCGAGAAATAGTAGACGCAAGGGACCACTGGCCGAGTGTAAAATTTAGAGAGAAGTCATCTAAGAATTTCAATTAAAATTTTCATTCTTAGTGTTAATTGTTGGTATTAAGAAATAATTATTATCATTGTGTAATGCAGAAGAGAGACGGAGAGAGTATGTGTACAACATGATTAAAGTAAAATATTGGATTTATAAACTTTTAATATCTTATAAATATGTAATCATCAACTTAATGGGAAAAACGTTAGAAAATAATAGTTATAATAACTTAGTGAAACTATTAAAAATAAGCTATAAACACTATAGTGCCAAGATTCACCATAAACAGTCAAACACTTTATAACCTAATAAAATTCTCATATGAAGCGCACTTAATAGTGTTACGATTCGATTAATTTAATAGCCAGCTATTTCAATATATTGAACATTACACTAGTTGTGTAAGGTGTACGGAGAATGACCGTCTGCTAGTAAGTACCGTTCTTACAGTCTGCTGAACCAGTTTCATATAACTTGAAAGTTCATTTTTATCGTTGAAGGCAATTGTAATAAAAAATAATTTTTATTTTCCAATACCTATTTCCTTTTTTTTTTTTTTTTTGTGAAAATTGTTCACATTTAGGTTGTTCAAAGCAATATGTAATATTTTTCTAAGAATAAGTGTAAAACCCCATCACGATGGGGAGGCCAGATAGAAAGTATTACGAATGTTGTGTCAACAAGAATCATATACTACAAGAGGCAGTCCCACCTGGCCTATATAGGTACTACTACTACTACTACACACACACACACACACACACCCACACACACACACAAACCAAAACCCAACTTTATGTATCACAACTAGAATCCACTTTCTTATTGCAAGTTCACAACTATCACAAAAAAAAAAATTCTTCTTTGACTAGTGAGAGCGATTCTATGGTACTATCTGAACAAAGTGGTCGAAGAAAGGGGGTCTGTCTTTATATTATGATTTCGATGAGAGAGTTTCTTTTATTTTATTTGTAACGTTACTTTCCTCACTTAAAAATTGTTTTTCAGTTTTTTTTTTGTTTTTTTTATTGTATTGTACAAATAGTTAAATATCTTCTACTTCTTCTTCTTCCCTTGAGTACGAAAAAAATATGATTTAACAATTTGTGTGTGTGTGTATGTGTTTTTTGTGAAATGTTTTTGGTGTTATGTGTGATGTATGTTTGTAGTAGCGTGTAGTGCGAGCGGTTTGTAAAGGGCTGGTGTATATATTTGTTTAAGATAGAGATAGAAGTATTACAAATGGAAAATAAGAACCACTTTTAAATAAATAATTTAACTATATATTAAATTAGAAAATTTACAAGATAATTATTAATTTTGAATCTTGAATTAATTTATAAATGCAAGGAAACAAATAACTAGTAACTAGATTGTTTGAAACTCAAATGATAACACTTAAATGTAATCACTTAACTGAATTTAAGAGAGCGATTCCTGAGACAAGTGTTCTGGTTGAATGTCTAATTCCGACTGTTCTTGTTTAAAAGCAGAATTTTAGACTGCTTAAAAAAATGCTCTGCTCTAGCGGGGGCTTTTTCTTCTACAATACAAGTTGGCCAAGTGGTATTGTCTTACCCTAACGGATTCTTGTCCCTTTGTCTCTTCAGTAGCACTGACCTTAATTTAGTAGTACCTGACTCATTCGTCTTCATTAAAATACACTATTTGAAGTAGCTAAAATTCACTATTTTATTTTTCAAAATTATTTCACTTAAAATATCGTCAATATTCACTAAACTATTTTACCAAATTTATTTTTACCAATTGCTACTTCCACTTCAGTTGTGTTGTACTTGAAAGTGAGAGACCGAGAAAACAAACGTTTCAAAAATCTAAAACCTTGGAGATGCTGCGATACGCAAATTTTGGGCAAAATCGTCAACCGAAAAAGTGATATATTTTCTTCAATTTTTTGGAAGTTTTTCTTGGAAACTGCTTGATCTTTATACTTTGAATACTAAATATACATACTTAAATCTTACATTTTTACTTGATGCAAAAGAAGAAAAACCTTTTATTAGTGAAAATTTATTTTTGAGTCTTTTAAGTTTGATTTTTCCTTCAAAACTGCTAATACAATACAATCTATGATTTCATTCGGCTTTCCTTTACTACTTTCGAACTAATATAGTCCATCCCTAATCCCTGTAGATAGATAGATAGACAATAATACTTTATATTAAGGATTGCATACAAAAAAATAAATTTATAAGTATTATACAGCAATGGAATAGATCCGTTTGCTGGAGGTCGGTAAATACAAAATACATTATCAATGGTATTGTAATAAAGAAAACAATGAAAATTATAATTTAGAAAAAAAAAAATAGAAATAAAATTAAATATTCTTTAATGAAATGAAAATATAAACGAAAAGAGAACTGTTAGCGACTTGATAAATAGATAATTACAGAAGTTCCCTAATCCTTGCAGAGCGCCTGATTGCAGAGAATGGTAGCTATTGTACTGTTAATCTAGATGTTTAGGTAAAGAGACGCACCATTTATAACCTGTTACTCACAAAGCATTTTATTAGATATAGAGATTGTTCTTATGACTTAGTAAACATAGAGATTTAGTAAGTTGAAGAGTTCGAGAGATTGATTATTGGTCGAGATTACTTTTTTATTGAATTGTTCTATATTGTCAACTATTTCATAGGTTTTTGAAGAAGAAAAATTAGTGAGTTTTTGAGAAATAAGCCAGAATTAATGCTGAGCATTGTATAATAAAATAGAGACACAAAACTGCCAGGACATTAAACATAAATAAAAATTAGGTAGAGAGAGAGATTTAGACTGAGTAAAGAGAAAGGTAGTAGTTGGTTGCTGACGCGTTGTAACTGATGTATGAACTTTCCAAAAGATAGTCTTGTAGGGCTAGCGCAGCTGTTTATATACAGAGTCTCCCACTCTAGTCTGGCCTAAGTAGCAAGTGAGATTTTGTGTGTCTCCCTTTTTCTCTCTGCTTTAGATCCCTCTCTTCGGATCCTATTACAAGTATATGATTTATTATTGAAGAACCACTCCACTAATCTACAATGCTCAAATGTATGTTCAAAATTTTAGTTTCGTTTTTGTAGGAATTTGGACGTAACAATATGTCTAGACAACCTAGTGAATTGGTGGCGGTTAGAGCGTGTTGTAGTAATTTGGTGGTAGTATGGAATTGCCTAGTGGCGCAATAATGTGGTGGTGGCAAAAGCATTAAGCTGTTTGTTTTTCACCATGTTATCTTTCAATCTATTGAGCAAAAGATTGCTATGTAAATCTAGTTTGGCCAAAAATGTCTACCATCTGATGGATTATTGTAATCTCATTATATCAATATCCAGATAACTACCATTAATCAGCATCCTTGCAAAAATGCTAGTTGTACAATTTCTAGAGCTGTCTCGAGCAACCAGAATTTCATTTCTGCTTGAGAACTTTTGTTGCATGAAAGTTGAAAATCTATGTCCGTAATAATATTTTGACGTTATTATTATTGAAAACTGGGTGCCTATTGGCTTGGGACCGGAGCCTATTTGGCTTTTATTCCCCCATTTTCCCCCTAATTCATCCCCCTAATTGGTCTCCCCCGGTAGTCTACCGATCAGTCCGCAATATCCCAAGACATCCTTCAACTACAACTCACCAGGCAATCCCAAATACACGAAACCTAGTACCACGAAACAGGGACACTGACATAAGTAGTGATATACCGTTTCCCTAACTCCATCATCACAATTCTGGCATATGGGACTGGTCGTCCTCCCTATATTATGCAAGTGACTAGACATCCATGTGTGTCCGGTCACTACACCCACCAAGATCCTCCTCCCTTCCTACTAAGGGACAGGGGGTAATCTAAAACCCCCTGCTTGGTTCCTTCGATGAATCTTTTAACCTGGAGGCCGCCCTGCGTGTCCTCCCAACATTTCTCCAAAACCCTCGTCTCCTAAAGTCTGATCTGACTATCACAAAACCTCTTAGTGGCGGCGGAACCACAAAAAGATAAAGAGAATCCCTCCCTAACCAGCCGATCCGCCCTATCATTGCCTTCTATTCCCGCATGTCCGGGTACCCAATAGAGCTGCACATTATCCCTCCGAGCGTTTTTCTACATTCTCCCATCAATTGCGAACTCCAACACGGCTTGCTCAAAGCCCTCAGTGCGGCCTAAATATCAGAGAATATCCGCACCTCCTTAATCTCTCCCCCGCAAGGCAGTAGCATTCGATAATAGCATTAGATCCAAATGATAAGTTTGGTTTTTCCACATCCAATAATATTATACGGATTATGCCCATATCACCTCTCTATTTTGCGAACTACACCTGAAAAATGTAATCCAATTGGCTGGAAATGTATGTTGCAAGCCATTTTTCAAACAATATGTTTATATAAAAAACGAATAACTTTATCCGTTTTGTACTAAGTCATACCGTTAAATTATTTTTTCAATTTAATTCTATTTAAAAAAAAATAAATTCAACTATAGGAATATAAAGCAATAAATTAACTAATGCCACTGTTAAAAGTATGAAAGATTTAATTTAGATATTCAAATTGGATGCTAGAATTGAAATAATATTATATTACCATTAAGACGGCGAACTTTATGCAAAACTTACTTTACAATAATCCAAGTTATATATGTCTAACTAAAGCCTCTAAAGTTGAAAGCTAATAAATAAAGAAGCATTTTAATCGTGACAAATATCTTCTTTTTTTAATATAAAATTAGAATTGCTGAACCAAAATAAGTTTTGCAAATTTTTTCTTAATAATAATTGGGTACTGTTTTATTTTTGGGGCCAATTATTAGTTCTATTTATTTTATTGTAAGGAAAATATTACGATATAGTCAGATTTTTGTGAAAAAATATATATATTTTTTTTTAAACTAACCCTTTATTGAGAACCTTTGGATACAGAAAACGGATACGTAGAGCATGGTCTGGGTGTATTTATGCACGAACATAACAAGAAAAAATAAAAAAAAAACGCTAATATCATGCAATGCAGTATTACCAGTGGATCCCAACCGTATGTTTTATATTATACATGAATTACGAAAATGTCAAGTCAATGTCAAAAGTCAGAGTCTGATCAGAAACTGACTATATGATTGGCTCTCTTATGAATCGTAAGACGATTTTGGAGAAGATGCAACCTTCATTTTTCCTCTAACGTCAAACTTCATTGCAATTATTTGTTCTATCACCTGTTTAATATTAAGGTACATTAGGAGCACTGTTAAAGTTCCAAACTTTTGGAGAAAGTTTTTAGGATTTTTAACCATCGTATCATGCATATTTTTTGATGTTCCTGACCGGTTTCTGGTTTTCATCCATCGTCAGAGTATGCCTATTATAATAGATGTGAGAAGGAGAGAGAATGGATTTTAGAGAATAAACTAGATGATATGCTGAACACTGTATAATGAATAGAACACACAAACTGCAAGGGCTTTCTAGTAAAATAGAAGCTTGATAGCGATATATATATATATACGGAGAGAGAGAGAGAGAGAGAGAGAGAGACTGGCTGAGAAGGTAGTAGAAGGTTGCTGACTGGTTGTTAACCCGTCGTAAACTGTTGTAAAACTGTCCTCTTGTAGGGCTAACTCGGCTGTAAAAATATGTAGAATCTCCCACCCTAGTCTGGCCTAAGTAGCTAGTAACTAGGTTGATTCTTCGTTCTTTGTAACTAATGAATCTTTAATGATTCAGATCTCATTACGCTATCAAGTTTGTAGAGAGTTGACTTCAACTTATTGTTTCTGTTACAGAACCACCTCATCCCTAGTTAAGGAATGTCGAGAAGCATTGTTGAGACTCTCCAGGCACAACAAGGTACAGCTGAAATGGGTGATTGGACATGCAGGAATTGAGGGTAATGAGACAGCTGATCAACTGGCCAGGAACGGGGCAAATAATCCGTTCAATGTTCCTAAGCTTGTTCTGGGGATAACCGGTGGAGCGGTCCGTACAGCGGTCGGAGATTAGCAAGCATGAGAAGTCCTGGAGGGGGTGGCCAAATGCCATACTCAGTAAAAGGATGATGCCAGGATTTGTAAAAAAAAGGACTAATATGACCCTAAGCCTGGGTAGGAACCTGATTTCTCTGGTGACAGGGCTATTTACAGTTCATGGTAGGTTCAGGAAGCAGCTGCACAAGGTAGGGCTAATAAGCGCGGAACTCTTGTGCAGAATATATCAGGAGGAGGAGGAGGAAACGGCCACCCACCTGCTCTTTGATTGCGTTGCAATAACTAAATTGTGATACGAAAACTTTGGTACGTTGCGGCCTGAAGAGATAGTAACGCAATATGAGCTGGTAGTGAATGCCCTTAAACTCCTGAGGAGGAGAGGGTTCACGTACTAGAAATTACTGGGTATGGCGCAATAAGCCTTTGTTGGCTGCAGTGCTGGGGTATAGCCCACCCATAGTGGTTAATAATAATAATAATAATAATAATAATAATAATCCTCATCATGTAGTCGAATTAGTGGGAGAATGTAGGAGAAGCTCAACGCTTTGGCTCGGAGGGGTAAGGTGCATCTCTATTGGATACCCGGACATGCGGGAATAGAGGGCACAGAGGGCGGATCGGCTGGCCAGGGAGGGATCATCATTACCATTTTGTGGTCCTGAACCACCCTGGCCGTTATAAAGACGTTTCTCGACAAACAGATTAGACTTTGGGAGACGAGAGCTTTGGAGAAACGCGGGGGGGCACGCAGGGGTGCCTCCAAGCTAAAAGATTTTAAAGGCGAGCAAGCAGAGAATTTCGGAGTATCTCCTGTCTCTTAGTAGGACGGGGATTGAGAACCTTGGTAGGGATAGTGACTGGACACACGTGGGTGTCCAGTCTTTGTTTAACATAGGGAGGACGCGGAGTCCCATTTGTCAGAACTGTGATGACGGAAGTTAGGGAAACGGTGTATCACTACTTATGTCAGTGTCCCCGTTTCGCTGGAACTAGGTTTCGTATATTTGGGAGGACACCCTCCCGCAGGATTGCTGGCGAGTTGAGTTTAGGGATATCTTGGATATGCAGATTAACCGGCAGTTACCGGGGAGATAATTAGGGGGTACGGGGGTAATCGGGGAATAAGAGCCACATAGCGTAGGTCCCGTGCGCCTTTGGCACACCCGTTTTCGATAATAATCATAATAATAATAATAATAATAATAATAATATTGTTTACGCACCACACTTGTTGACGCCATCAAAGGGCAATGACTTTTATTCTGTAATCATTAAAAAAAATAAACCCAGTTATTGAATGATTGTTCACTGATAGTGCAGTAACATTAGAAATATCCACTAAAATGCCATTTTAATGCACTCGACAGTTCCAGCCACCCTAAGAAACAAGTGTATTGCGTAACAAAAACATTAAGACGAAGTCAACTCTTCTATTCGAACCTGCAAGTCATACTCTGACGATGGATGAAAATCCGAAACCGGTCAGGAACACAAAAACATATGCGTGCTAGGACGGATAAAATCCCAGATATTATCCAGCATTGGGGACCCATTAACATAATGAAGAGAAATTGAAAACGTCATCAACGTTTTTTTTTTCTTTTAACATGAAATGCTAACTACACAGATATAAAAGAAATATGCATGCTACGAAGCATAAAATACCATGGTTATCCTGTACAATGGATGTGAGAAGGAAAGAGAATTAGAGAGAATGGATTTTAGAGATATAAACTAGAATATATACTGAACATTGTATAATGAAATGAGCACACAAACTAAAGTGTTTTACAGTAAAATAGAAGTTAGATAGCGAGAGAAATAGAATGTGACAGACTGGCTGAGTAATAAGAAGGATAGGTTGCTGACCTGATGCAAAGTGGTCGTAAACTGTCGTAAAACTGTATTGCTGTCGCTTTATTTATATGAATCACACTGTCCCTTTCAAGTCTGGCCTAGGTGGGGAGTAACTAACTTTTGAGCATTTGAATATTTAATGAGCTTCTCCTCTCTTCGGATCCTATGAATCCTTATTGATTTGAATCCCATTACATCCAGCATTGCGTACCCATCCAGATATTCAACTACACAGATATAAAAATATATCACTTTTACTTAAAACATTTTTTAGAAAAAAATAAGTTTTTCGACGATTACAAGGGTATCATGGACTTGAGATTTTTAATGTTATCAGGGTTTGGATCTAGGCATAGGACTTCTAGACTAGAAAATATCAATTAAATACTACCAGCCCCATTTGTGCTCCACAACCATATTTATGTTATGGCAATTAAACTTTGAATAAACATTCTAGAAAAATGTTTTAGTCTTTATTCAGAGAATTTCATAAATAAAATAATAAACATGTGAGTTTATCCACCAGATTTTCTTCAGTTCTATGCAATCTTCCAGAAAGTGAATAAACTTTTCCATATATTCGTCGTTTTTATAAGACATCACAAAGGACTTTTATACTATAATCATTAAAAAAAATGATATGAATGATTGTTCATTGATAGAGCAATAACATGAGAATTGCCCTCTATAATACAATTTTAATGCACTCTACAATTTCCACCACTATAAGAAACATTAAGTACTACTAAATGACTTGTATAAATTCAGAGTTCAAACTAATATTTGTTAAATAAAATCATAAATTACAAATGTAAAAATTTAAAAATTTTATATAAGTTTCTTTTGTTTATCTGTTACCTAAATAAACTTGAAGTATGAACAATTATTTATAATGGGATCCGAATCACTAATGATAAGAACGAAGAATCAACCTAGTTATCTGGGATTTTATCCGTCGTTGCATGCATATGCTGTTGATGTTTCCTGACTGGTTACGGATTTTCATCCATCGTCAGAATAACACTTGCAAGTTCGTGTAGAAGAGTTGACTTCATCTTAAATGTTTTTGTTACGCACTACACTTGTTTCTAATGGTGGCTGGAACTATAGAGTGCATTAAAATGGCGTTTTAGTGGATATTTCTAATGTTACTGCTCTATCAGTGAACAATCATTCAATAACTGGGTTTATTTTTTTTAATGATTACAGAATAAAAGTCATTGCCCTTTGATGGCATCAACAAGGAAGGTGCGTAAACAATATTATTATACCAATCCAGATATTCAACTACACAGGTATAAAAATATATTATTATTATTACTATTATTATTATTATTATTATTATTATTATTATTATTATTAACCACTACGGTGGGCTATACCCCAGCACTGTAGCCACAAAGGCTTATTGTGCCATACCCGGTAATTTCTAGTAGTGAACCCTCCCCTTCTAAGGAGTTTAAGGGCATTCACCACCAGCTCATTTTACGTTACTAACTCCTCAGGCCGCAACGTACCAAAGGTTTTGTATCGCAATTTAGTTATTGCAACACAATCAAAGAGCAGGTGGGTGGCCGACTCCTCCTCCTCCTGACATAGTCCGCACAAGAGTTCAGCGCTTATTAGCCCTACCTTGTGCAGATGCTTTCTGAACCTACCATGAACCGTAAATAGCCCTGTCACCAGAGAAATCAGGTTCCTATCCAGGCTTAGGGTCATATTGGTTCTTTTTTTTACAAATCCTTGCATCATCCTTTTAATGAGTATGGCATTTGGCCACCCCCTCCAGGACTTCTCATGCTTGCTAATCTCCGACCGCTGTACGGACTGCTTCACCGGTTATCCCCAGGACAGGCTCAGGAATATTGAACGGATTATTTGCCTCATTCCTGGCCAGTTGATCAGCTGTCTCATTACCCTCAATCCCTGCATGTCCAAGCACCCATATCAGCTGTACCTTGTTGTGCCTGGAGAGACTCAACAATGCTTCTCGACATTCCTTAACTAGGGATGAGGTGGTTCTGTAACAGAAACAATAAATTGAAGTCAACTCTCTACACAAACTTGATAATGTAATGTGATCTGAATCACTAAAGATTCATTAGATACAAAGAACGAAGAATCAACCTAGTTACTCGCTACCTAGGCCAGACTAGGGTGGGAGATTCTATATAAATTCAGCCGAGCTAGCCCTAAAAAGAATGGTTTACCACTAGTTTACAACCAGTCAGCAACATTTCTACTACCTTCTCATCACTCAGACAGTTTGTCTCTTTATATTTCTCTCGCTACCTAACTTCTATGTTGCTATAAATTCCTTACAGTTTGTATGTTCTATTCATTATAAAGTGTTCACCATACCTTCTAGTTTATTTCTCTAAAAATCCATTCTCTTCTTCTCACATTCATTATAATATTGTATTATAATGGTACCTAGAAATAGAATCTACATTTCTTCACAATTTGCTCTTATCTTTATTTTCTGAAATGAAAATAATTTTCCTGGTTTTTGTCTTTTAAATATGCATTAATGATTTCCAAAAATTTCCTCAACAATAAATTATTCATATTTTTCCTTATTTTGTGATCTTATTTTTTTTTCTTTGTATTTTAACGGTATATTAAAAGTATCAATTATTTCAACGAAACTTTTAATATCCAATAATTAAAAAAGTTATTTTTTTTTAATTTCAAAAGATTAAAAATAGTTTTGCGACCTTTTTATTAGAAAATTTTTAAAGTTTCAATGAAATATTTTAATAATATTAAAGTAAAAGTTCTCAAATTGAATATTTATTAAACACATTTTTATTAAGATAATAATAAAGTATCTAAGTATCACAAACGTAATTTGTGACTAAATAAAAGTCAAAATTTAATATGATTGAACTGAAAAGCGTAGATTTTAAAGTGAGCAACAAATTGAAGAAATATGATCAATATTGTACCAATTTCTTTATAATAAATTTCCTTAGTTTATTTTCTATGTATATTATAAACATAGGATGCTCCAAATATAAGGGGCACAATCAAGATAACATGGAAATGATAACAGATTATTAAAATTCCTCGAAAGAATAAAAATTGTAGGTTTCTTCAAAGAGCTTTCGAATGGTGTTCTTAAAAAATCAAAATAAATTATTAGTAAGGGCTTAAATGGTACATTGAATTGTGAGTTTTTTTCTTTTAAACTAAATTTTTTGGCATTTGTTCACAAAAATATTGAAACAGAGATTTCTTCAGTGATGGCCTACATCAATCTTATGGCTCTTTTATAGGTTTTGGGGCTTTCATAGTGAAAACTATAATGAGACCATCAATACAAGTGGTGGACCCTGTTCGGAATGGCATGGGAAGCCTTGGAAAACTTTGGATTGGCCAAGGTAGAAATAATAAATATACTCAGAGCTTGTAGTCTAGGTATGCATCTCTGATAGACTTCGTGCTGGAACCCTTTTGTGGGATAAGCGACTAGTCTCTTCGGGAGATCTAAAAAATGAGGAGGAATTCAAGAGAGCAATGATCTGTAGAACTCTCCCAGGATTGTGGAACTAACATTCAGCTTTGTCAGTAACCGTGTATAAAACATGGGTTTTACAAGCTGCTGATTCTATGGGAAAATAGGGATCCCATAGATCATCTGAAGGACTGCAATCTATCACAGAGAAGATTACTTGCCAAATACTTGTAGAGGAAATATCTTCCAAAGAACTCACTCAGATTCTAGGATTTCTTAAAGAAATATATTTGGAAGGATTTCTATAGGTTAAGAGATCTCAATCCTGACCCCAGCAGGGGCACGTTCGTCCTCTTTTGATCGCAGTGCCCAATAAAACCCCATAGAAAAACAAATAAAAAACCGTCCTGACTTGGATTTATTTGTCGTTGAATTCACGCTTTTCATCAAACCTTTCTTTTTCAAGGGAAAACGCCAAAACTGGTTGATGATCACAATATGATGCTCAGGTAATCAGAGAAAAATCTTTACACTTTTAGCTCGGCGCATTCTAACAACGGATCTTATCGCTTAATGACAGAAATAGTTTTCTAATAAAAATTACTTTCTATGATTTTCTGGGGAAATATGATGAGGCTCTCTCTAAACATCTATGTTGCATAATGTTCGGATTCGTCAGTTTTAAAGATAATGATGTTTAATCCCAAAATTCGAACTTTGAAGGAAAATTATCGGTTAAAGTACTGAGAATTACAGTGTGTAAAAGTCGTATTAGTTTAAATAAAAAAAAATGGGGCTTTAAATAGTCAACAATGTAAAAAAAAAAAAAAAAACTGAATAATATAAGATTCAATTTTAAGCTTGAAAATCTGATCTTATTTTTGCTGAAGGTGGAAAATACTTTGAGAACAAAAAGAAAGTAGGTTAAAGTCAACTGAAAGCAGAAATCTGTAGAAAAGTAATCTATCTATCTATCTATCTATCTATCTTCATGGCTCTACAACCCTTGGTGGGTCCTGGCCTCCTCAATGAGCCTAATCCAGGTGTCTCTGCTAGTTGCAGCTGCTCTCCAGTTGCGAGTACCCAAGATGCTCCTCGCGTCGTTGGTCACACCGTCAAGCCACCTAAGTTTGGGTCTGCCAACCTTTCTTTTCGTTCCTATTCCCCCATCCAAAATCCTCCTTGGTATCTCATTTTCCTCCATCCTCGCCACATGGCCAGCCCAGCTCAGCCTGGATAGTCGAATAGTGTGTACGACGTCCGCTTCCCCATACAATTCACATAACTCCTTGTTTTTTCGCCTTCTCCATGTATCCCCTTCCCTCACTGCGCCAAAAATGCACCTGAGTATTTTTCTTTCAAATACAAGGAGTTTCTTTTCATCGTTTTTGGAAATAATCCAAGCTTGGGAAGCGTACATCACTACTGGGCGGATGAGGGTTTTATACAGCCTGATTTTCGTTCTCCTGGAGATCAGGCTGCTCTTCATATATTTTACCAGGCCAAAATAACATCTGTTCGCGGCCATAATTCTTCTGCTGATCTCCGTCGAAACATTATTAGTGGAGGTGACCTGGGAACCAAGGTTGGTAAATTCTTGTACCCTTTGAAAAGTAAAAGGACAAATCTGAATACTGTTTCCTGGGGGACCATTGCCACTTCCAACATACATATATTTTGTCTTATCCTGATTTAGGACAAGACCCATGGAAGATGCTGCTTTTTTGAATGCAAGGAAGGCATTCTGTAACATAGGGACTGTACGCGCAATAATATCTACATCGTCCGCGTAGGCCAGTATTTGGACGGATTTATTATATATGGTCCCTGAGGTCTGAATACTGGAATCCCTGATTACTTTCTCTAGGGCCAGGTTGAATAAGAGACAGGCGAGAGCGTCACCTTGCCTTAGCCCTTTACTTGTCTTAAATTCAGGGGATATTTCAGACTGAATACGGACCACTCCTGAGGCTTCCGCCATCGTCATTTTTACCAACCTAATGAGTTTAGGTGGTATACTCATTTCCTCCATGGCCTGGTACAGTTTTGGGCGAAGGACGCTGTCATAAGCAAATTTAAAATCAAGGAAAAGGTGGTGAGTGGGCACTTTATATTCCATGCCTTTTTCCAGGATTATGCGGAAGGAGAATATCTGGTCTATTGTGGACTTGTTTTTCCTAAAGCCCGCCTGATATTTTCCTATTTCTCGATTGGCATAGGGTGTAAGTTTATTGAAGAGGATATTGGAGAGGATTTTGTAGGCGCATGATAACAGGGTAATACCCCTATAGTTTTCACATTGCAGCTGGTCACATCTATGTTGCATAATGTTCGGATTCGTCAGTTTTAAAGATAATGATGTTTAATCCCAAAATTCGAACTTTGAAGGAAAATTATCGGTTAAAGTACTGAGAATTGCAGTGTGTAAAAGTCGTATTAGTTTAAATAAAAAAAATTGGGGCTTTAAATAGTCAACAATGTAAAAAAAAAAAAAAACTGAATAATATAAGATTAAATTTTAAGCTTGAAAATCTGATCTTATTTTTGCTGAAGGTGGAAAATACTTTGAGAACAAAAAGAAAGTAGGTTAAAGTCAACTGAAAGCAGAAATCTGTAGAAAAGTAATACAGCAGGATAGTTAGCGTTAAAAAAAAGAAAGGAAAAAAAAACCCTGGTTGTTGATCCAGTCAGTTCTGTTGTAACATACTACCTCCGCCTCTAACGCCCACCACACTCAGCGTTACCATTCAACCCCTCTTCCGCACCCCGGTTCAGCCTAGGCCACTGTTCTGCTTGTACTAACTCTTTCACAGTTACCGCTATTCCCAACTTGCACGCAATAACCATTTTCCAGGGAAAAGCTTTACGACTGGCAACCATGGGAGCTAATGTAAAATATCTACAGCTTTGTGTGTCCAATGATTCGCACAGCACTACATTATGATTAAAGAAAACGCTTGCTCTGTATTTTCCATTCTTTTCTTTAATTCTCTTTCCGAACGATTTTGTTTTTATATATGTAAAAAAAAAAACAAGTATAATTACAGGAAGTAATAACTGCAGTAAAATTTAGGAAATGCGAACAAAATTTGTAATTATGCAACACTATGTTTCATCATTTTTATCTGCGGTAAAGAAGTGTTGCTATATCAAGTTTTCAACGGAAATACACGTTTTATGGTCCCTAGCGTACGATAAAGTGGTTTTTAGGAATTGGTGATTGTGTTTGGGTTAGTAAAATCGGAAAATCACAGAATGTTCAAACTTCATATTCCATTTATGTTTCCACCAACGGACCCAAACAATAAGCTCAAAATCGCCCAATTGGAAGTATCACTTTAATGAATGGAAAATGTTATAGTTTCACAAAAAAGTTCCAAAACTTTATTTTTTAAACATGATTTATCAACAAGCAGAAGAATTGCTATCTTCTCTGATAGCAAGGCCACAGTAAAGGTTTTAGAGGGAACTGCATCAGGTCGAGGATTGTCAAAGAATGCCATGAACAGTCAGAATCTCAGGCAAACCACAATAGTCTTCGGCTAGGTAGGGTGCCAGGACACAAAGGCATTCAAGGTAACAAAGAGGCCGACAGGCTGGCAAGGAAGGCGCCTCACGAACGCCTATTGGTACGGAGCTTTTGTGTGGCATCTGGATCTGGCAAAACGCTAACACTGAAACATACGTTATATTGGAAAAATATTTCGGGGCTGAGGCACTTTAAAGATTTGTCGTGTAGGGTCCCTCAAAAACTCGCACAACCTATATTCTCGGCAGAACAAAAGCGGAGATAAGGAGAATTACTGCCCTGTATAATTCTCCCTGAATATAAGCACCTGCATCATATGGGTCTCTTTGAAGAGACCCACTCTGCAGGAAAGGTAGAGACACCGTTTCACCTGCTTGGAGAGTGCGTGCATTATGATCGTAGACGATTCCTGAAATTTGGCGCCCATATTCTGGAGGCGAATGCTGGATCAAAAATTTCACTTGCTTCAGCCCTGGCGTTTTTTAATGATACAGGTCTGATGTGAGGCGTTGTACTGCTGCACAATGGGCCCAGCCGTGGTCTAAGTGCTGAATCTCCTTGGTTCTACATCAGATTAGATTAGAACAACACGTATCCTCTCCCTCTAAACACTTCCTCTAAAGTGCTATTTCCATAATATAGTTTATACAATTTTATCATTATCTACTAATAATAAGAATAACCAGTTTAAAGAAAAGTGATTAACCGGAATTTCTCGATAAAGATAGAAACTACTTTCATTGAAGTTGGTATCCGAAGTACATATAGACCTATCAATTTTGTTTAAAACATATTTTCCTGTAAGTGGAATTTAGAAGGGTTCTGAGAGACGTAGAAGGTCACGCTTCCTTCAAGTGTCGTTTTTAGTTTAAATACTTGGCTGCTATACATATTGAAGTCAGTTAAATTTAGTAATCATTCTTGGTTTGAATGACGCTTGTAAAACTACATACGTATAGTGCAACAACCTAAGAAGGGCCAACAATAATTATGTAAATTGTAAGAGAGTCGTGTGAGTATGTGTCACACCAGATTATTATTTTTACTTCTTCTTACGCCTAGTAACAGTAAGTATTATTACGATCGTACAAGATTTTTGAAATTGAGTTTTTTTAATTGAATTTTCACCGGAAATACACTTTTTTGAGGTTCCCTGAGTTCGATATAGTGTATTAAAAAAAAAAAAAAAAAATGGCCTGTGTTATGTGTGCGTGTTTTGCGTTCGTGTAAGAATGAGTGTAATATGAACTGCTGTAGCTGAAATAACAAACATTACAGCAAGTTCAAAAAACATTATATTCCGCTTTGGTAACTCCGAAGAAGTTAATTCAACATTACTCAACAGAGAGTACCGTTTTAGTAAATGAAATTCACGGTTTTTTTAACTTTCTTCCAAAACTATAATGATTTTTCTTTAAATATTTTATGCAAATTACACAGATGTACGTCTATCACATTTATTTGAAGTACTTTTCTGGAAAACTTTATATTTACAAAGTTTTGGGGGAAGGGATGGCAATAAAGAGAATATATTTCAATGTATGTTCTGTTTTTTAATATCTAAGTAATATTGAATGGGATTAACATATGTTATTAAACTTCCGGTTTTTGTAGAAAATCGGTTGCCCGGAATTGCGAATTTCCCGATTGGGTTTCTCAAAAACCCATTCCATTAGGTTTCTTTGAACTTGATCCTAACTAATTGCGCAAATAAAGATCGTATACTTGTGATTTACGTTTTTTTTCCCCCCCAGTAAATTGATTATAAAAAGATTCAAGTAGAGCAGGAACATTATGCGTAAATTTTTCCACCCGATTTCCTTATAGCTATTCTTTCAGAAACCCGTCTAGCCTACACCAAATGTGTGGCAGGATCTTATGGGAGGATTAAACATACTTCCATCTCGAACAAACTACTTTAATGTCAAAAGATGGCAAAAACTTGACATCTATAATTTTAATCAAAAACGAGTTGTCTTCCACGAAGTATATTTTTAAATAGCAAAATCTTACTACTGTTAACCAAATAGTTTTGGAGAAATGTTGTGATAATTTTTAAATGTCAAAATTTCCTTTTTCTGAGGTTGGCATTACTAAGTTATAAGTATACATATTGATTTTTTCCAATCTGTTAACTTAACTCGTATGTATATAATAGTTGTGATAGAATATTAAATATCGCTAATAAATCTCTAATAGAAATTCGGGGTTTGGCCGGAATGCCTTGATCATTTCACGAGATGACGCAATAATCGTTCCTATTGCATACATACGGGGGGGGGGGCACCAGCCCAGAGTTGATATACACTGAAAATTTCTATGCTTAAATTAAAATTAATTTTAAAGGTATAGAATTTTGGTAATAAAAGTTATTGGAGGGTTTCATACCATGCAGTAGGATTCTTATGCTAACCACCTTATAAAGAACAACCTCGAACCACAAAGTATGGAAAAAACAATGGTCCTATTACAACACCAAATCACAAAAGGAAGACGAATGGACAGTCTAGAAAGAATAGAAATATACAAACACAAGACTATCCACAAAAACATAATGAATGACCAAGTAAACTATAACTCAGACACACTCTTTAAGGTCATTCCTCACACCTAACTTATATTACAAACATACCACCAACTAATATAGAAGACAGATGTTTGCATATATACACATAATACAGACACACTTATATTTATATAAAATATACGTTCACACACACACACACACACACACATACAAAATGCATGATGCACGCACCTCTTATTAAATTCTAGCCTGGGGAATCAAATTCTCTTCTTCCCCCCGATTAAAAATACAAATTATTTGCATGATATACCTTTGAAATTACCTACCGCACCATATTAAAAAATACCTTAACAAGTGCCACCACGACATCACGCTCAACATATTCTTAATTTAATTTAAACATAAATTAATATCATTTAAAAATAAGCATGATAAATAGAAACGAATACATTTGATTTCCTGTATCATTTATTTTAATATCACCTCTAATTAGCCGTTTGCTGCTGCCATGCTTCTTACATATCAATAATATACCTACATATTTTCTTGTATTGACCTTGCTTGTATTTCACATTTGTTTATTACTTGCACAAGCTTTTGACTGTCCATAAACCTTTGCATTGCCTTTCTTCAAACTTTATATATTCTTATTAGTACAGTTTACTCCGGAAATATCTTATCGCCTTCCCTAATAAAAATGACTTGATAAAACACTGAGCATGCTTAAAAACGCTATTAAAATTTAGTTATAAAGTATTCTTCAAAACATGCTATTTATTATACACTATTTTCTAATGTCTAATCATAATTTATAATAATTCCATTTTGTCATTAAATACACACACATAGTAACATAACCTTATAACCTCCTGCACATATATATATATTTTATATATACATAAACAACATATATATATATATATATATACGTATAGAACCAACAAGTGTGAGTGTGTCAGAAACATTGCGTTGAAGTGAACTCTCTACACGAACTTGGTGAATTTGCTCTGATGTTGGATGAAAATGCGAACCGGTCAGTTATAAAAGAAATATACATGGTATGACGGATAAAATACCAGATGTTATCCAGCATTGCGAACCCATCCACATATTCAATATATACAATTATTGAATATGTGGATGGTCCGTGTAATGCTGCATAACATCTGGTATTTTATCCGTCGTTGCATGCATATTTCTTTTATTCCTTATCGGTTTCTGATTTTCATCCATCGTCAGAGTAAATTTATCAAGATCGTGCAGAGAGTTCACTTTAACATGATGTTTATGTTAAACTCGACACTTGCCGGACGAAATTGATAAATTTACTCTAACGATGGATGAAATTCCGAAACCGGTCAGGAATAAAAGAAATATGTATGCTACGACGGATAAAATACCAGATTTATACAATAATTGTTTACCTCAATTCCATTGACCAACTCTAAATATTGATTTACCAGTTAAATACATTGATTAGTTGCATCCAGGATCAGTTCCGTAGTTGATGTATACAATAAGTATACAATGTTCACTGATGGTAATTACAAAGTTGGGCGGTTGTGGTGTTGTTTTTTGGGAGTAGCCAGTTTTATGCACTAAAGCGAAAGGCTTTAGCAATCTTGAAGGTTCTAGATTACTGTCTTGCAATTGGGATAACCTGTTATGGTTATGTTTTATGGTGAATAAAACTGATAGTACAATAACAACTAGACTCATCGAGAAATATTGGTAATCATCAGCCACTCTATATAGAGAAACGCGTAGAATTCTTTCTGAGGTCTTACTTAGTGGAAGAATATTACAAATATTTGCCCTTGATGGATTATTAAGGACAAAATAAATTTATATACAATTATATAACCAATTTTCAACCAACAAACTAACAAGTGTGAGCGTAACAGAAACATTGCGTTGAAGTGAACTCTCTAGACGAACTTAGTGAATTTGCTTTGACGATGGTTGAAAATCCAAAACCGATCAGTAACAAAAGTAATATGCATGCTACGACGGATAAAATATCAGTGAAAATAACTTTTAATTTGAGTTAAAAATGAGTTTTATATATATATAGCAATGTTTTCATTTGTTATCCTAATTTATAAAAATCTGTAATTTTGTGTTTACAAGTTATTTTTGTAACAAACTTCTTTACATTAAAAACTTTTGTACAAAAAATGTATAAAGTATTTCGTTTGTATATTTAGTTTGTAACTTGGAATGTCACGGTTTTTTTGTAGAAGTGATAATTAAATTCATGCTTTATCAAGTTTTTTTTGTTTTGTTTTATAATTTGATGAAATTTATATTAAATAGCTTTGATGACAAGTTTCACGGTTTAATATTCGTGTTTTAAGTAAAATAAAACTTCATCAATTGGCAGAATAATTAATGACCCTCTCATATTGGGATGACCAATGATCATCAAAGTATACTGCGCGGATAACCGTTCACCAGATAGTTGCCAGAAAATTGTAATTTTTATCATTTCTTCTAGTTTTATAAAAACCAAGTCGAAGAAGAAATAAACTATCTTCTAGAAATATCTTTCAATTTAAAAAAAAAAAAAACAGATATAGAAAAAAAAACTGTGAAAAAATTTATCAGCTTGATGAAAATTAGTCGAATATAACTATTTATGTTGTAGTAACAAAACGTCGTCTTTGAGTGTTTTATTTAAAATTTTTATAAATATTAAATTCTATTATAATTTTCTAAGAAATTGCGTCTAAATAAATAAATAAATAATGATAATTAAAACTGGGGAAAAATCAGGTGAGGAAAACACACACTCAACTTTCTCTTGCTCCAGTTTTCAAAAATGTAATTGACAAATTTTATAGTTAGTGTACTAAGTTCGTCGAAATTGGTCGAAAACTGAAAAAAAGAAACTGTTCCGGTTTACTAATTTTCTTAAAACTCAGGAATTTTCGTCATCTATTTATTTCTAAATTAATATTGTTTGGATGGTAGAATTTGTATAATAAACTATGATAGCACTTTAGAGAAAAACATAAACCCACCCAGTTCCCTCAAAAGCTGCCTTTAAATGACATTACCAGGAAAAAAAATGTTTCAAATAAAAATCAGAAAATATAAATAAAAATCTTTCTCTAGAAAATATCAGAAAACTGGAAAATACATTTAAGAAATAACGCACATCCGGTCATCCTATTTTTTTTTTTTTAAATTCGGAATTACAATAACATATTTAATTGTAATTAATATTATTTAGAATAGAATTGTATAGTAAACTGAGGAAAACTTTAGAGGAAAACCTAACCCTACCTTTCCTTCAAAAGTGTTCTTAAATGAATTTTTGGCAGAGAAATGTTTCAAAACAAAGTTGTTGATCTTTGTATGTGTAGTTAATATAGGAAGGTTTGAGAAAATTGCAAGAAAGTGAAAAAAAAAACACGCAATAAAGTGGTACTTCCGGTTGTGGAATTTTGACAGATGA
The DNA here is from genome assembly GCA_011037195.1 of Triatoma infestans. Lineage (NCBI taxonomy): Eukaryota > Metazoa > Arthropoda > Insecta > Hemiptera > Reduviidae > Triatoma > Triatoma infestans. The sequence goes on from JAAEAF010006852.1 coordinate 103,524, forward strand.
CCACTGTCGGATCCCGTGGTGATACCTAAACGGAATATCAAGTTTAAACTTTCTACGATTTTACGTTTTTGAGCTATGCTGTTCACATACATACAAACACACACACGCTCATACACACACACACACACACACACACACACAAGCTATATAGAAAATATAAAATTATAAAAGTTTATGAAGAAAATATAGGAGTAATAGAAACCTCAACAAAAGCGCCTTACTGGATATATCCTGCTCTGGTTTGAAAAATTAAAATATTGGAAGAGTATACTCCTTTAAATGGTGAGAGAGATCTAATGGTATACACCGATGGCAGTAAAATGGAAAATGAAATAGGGGCTGCGTTTGTTATATATATATTAATGGAATAGGTAATGGCTAAAAAGTACAGACTGGCAGATAAATGTTCTAACAATGAGGCTGAACTTCACGCGATCTATAATGCTCTGGAACTGTATTAATAAACATTGAATTTTGTGACAGGAAGAGAAACTATTGCAACAGGCATACCTGGTTTTGATGAAGTGAAAGAATTTATAAGGAATAATATGCTGGAATCAATTATAATTAGAAGTGATAGTTGATTATCACTGGATACCATCTCAAATAGCAATAACCACATGCCACTAGTGGAAAAAATTAGGAAAGCTGTCCTTCACCTTCAATGCTGCTAGTTTGTAGTTAAGTTCAGTAAAGTTAAGCCTCACTGGCAATGAAAGAGCGGACTTGTTGGCAAAAGAGGCGGCCAGGGATTGCAGTATCCAAATAGGTCTCAAGACTCTACTCAGGCCATATGTAGATTTGATCTTACAAAGAAAAAGCTTAGTTGCGTGGGAGCAATTATGGTCGGCTACTGAAAATGGCATATTAAACTAAAGAGTTTTTTCCAACTGTTGAACACAGACGGAAAGTTAAGTTTACCTAACATTATAAACTGATCCCGATGTTGTCAGGACATGGCGGAAACAAACAGTTCCTCCATCGCTTTAACTTAATCTCGGACTCGTCATGCGGATGTGATTTCTCTTCCTGTCAAAGATGGCATCATACACTTTTTGTGTGCTTTGTTTGAGAGTGAAAGTGCTTCTTTCATGCAAAAAGTTGTATTGAGAAGTATTAACTGGTCCCCTTCAAAATCAGAACTACTGAATACTAATCTGTGTCATATAATTCTCAATTATGTGAATACAATTGATTTCGATAAATTGTTACAAAAGTTACATAAGTCATCTGCTAAAAGTATTTTATTTTCGCCGTATATAATTCATAGCATTTTTAAAACAGTAATTTGTAAGCTTTAGCACGTAATATTAAACATAGAGCATGCTGATAATTGCACACAAAAAACACACACACTATTTTCTAAAAACCACTTTTTTTCCCACTCAGGGGACCTAAAACCGGATATTTCCGATGAAAACTCGATATTGAAAATTTGACATGATTAAAATACTTCCTCTAACTAGGAATAAGAGAAAGTAAAAATGAGAAATTAGTCTAGAAAAGGCAATGGAACAAGAGATAAAAGTAAAAAACAAAAAAAAAAAATAGGTATATTATAAAATGTAGAAGAGTAGAAAGAAGTGTGTGACTAGTGTTGGTAGTGGAGATTCGATGTCGATTGTGCAATAGAAATGAAAAGAAGGGACCATTACTAGCAGGAAAGCACGCTCCTATTTCCGCCCAACAATTGATTTATACCAATTATCATCCTTCCAATTTGGAGTCCATTTCCGAGTTTCTATCACTATCAAGAGAGATAGACCGAACGGAGGGTGGAAGAAGCAGCCCAGAACACTTCTTATGTCCTTGGATACTCAATAGCCAGCAGGACATAGGTCCTTTCCTCTTCTCTACTCTGACCTCTCATACTTTGTTCTCAAATAACCTTTTCCTTTCTTCAACTATTTACAGTTTACCTTGTAAGTTTTTTTTTTTATTTCATTATTATTACTACTTTATTGTGATCTTTATCAAGGAAATGTATCGAAGTTTTTTATATCACAATATAGGGGAACTAACTAGATATCCTAATTTTTTTTTGGTTTATTTTTTTTTTTCTTTTTGTTAATAATCATTGATTACTTCTCAATTTTCCAGGTTTATTTTTGGGCAGCTTGTTTAATACAAATTCTAGCAGACCCAGCATAAATGGGCATGCAATTGCTATGAATCTAAATTTAAAGTTTTTTTTTTCTACTTTCTCCTGAATCTCTTCTTCTGAGTCTCCTCTAGAATCTCCTGAGTCTGAAAAAGTTGTGTTTGTGTAAAACAAAACAAAAAAAAAAAAAATCACAGAAAGTTCATTCATACTTGACATGATATGGGATGACAAAACCGTTATTATCATGGGATCCCAATTTAATTAACCAAATGTCCCACTTTATTAAATAGATTTTTCAGTTTTTTTTTTTTTTGTAAATTTTCTCAAAAATGGTTCCAAAGATTTTCAATAACGATAGCGTTTCAACTAACATATAAAGAGCTACAAAGCTTGATTTGTTTTTGTTTTTTTTTTTTTTTTTTTTTGAGAATAGTAGAAAGCTATTGAGAAAAGTGTTCTTTATTGGCGGGATTTTCATTTGCCAAATCATTATGTATTAAGGCGTCCGTCCGCCTTTTGAAGATCGCACAATATAATGGGTTTGAGAAGGAGATAAATTGGGTTAGATTAGATAAATGAACTAGAAGTTAACCTGAACACTGTATAATGGAAAAGTAGTACAAACTGTCTGGACTTTACACTAAAATATATAAAATGGTAGTGAGTAGTAAAGAGAAAGGTTGTTGACGTGTTGTGACTGCTGTGTGAACTCTGTTGCAAGACTGTCGGAGATTCTCCCGTAGTTGTATTTAAACAGTTCCTCCCACTCTAGTCTGGCCTAAGCTAGAGAGTGATCCTGTCAAATTTTATGACTCTTTCTCTCTGCAATGGATCCCTCTCTTCGGATCCTATTATACACAACAAAAATGATATTTATTACCATGAAGAATATTGACTCTCCTTCATTAAGATGGTCAACCTCGGTTTGACACTAAGCTAAATTCCTTGGAGGAGTGAAGATAGAAATTTGGAGTTGATGATCTTGAAGAAGCTGGTGAAAGGTGTAATGACATAGCAATGTCAAAGCCTTCACAAAATATAACAAAAGGAAAGAATAATTTATAACTAGTGGCCCCAAAGCCAGCTGCTGCCTTTTCAATACAAAGGTATCAAAGAGAAGCCACTGATAAAGCCCTGTCTATTGAACACAAGCCACCTGGTCTTTGAAAGTCGCCGATGGGCGACCAAATCTGGCCACTGACCTGAATCACTGGTCGCCGACCTAACCAAGGTCGCACAAGGTCGCACGCTACTAGAGATGTCTTAGTGTGAGAACTTACTTACACACTTGACAGTGTGTGAGTAAGACTAATATAAACTTCGCTCCACTGGAAGAGGGGATCATTATATCAATCATCATTATATCATTCATCATTATACGAGTAGCCACATCATTATATCAATATCATTTTTACAGTAGCAGTTATACTTGAGTTCCGAGCGCGTCCCTATACAAGGTTTTACTTATAATTATTTTCATAGTTGTGCATATTAGTTTATTTATTTTAATCAGTTAAATTATTTGTTATTTAACTCTTAAAATTATTTATTTACTTTTATCAAATCATATAATTGTAGTTACCATTAGGCTCATTCAAATTATTGTTAAAATACATTCTATTTTTATAAATTCAGTGTTAGTAATTCTCTGGCTGTGGGGCCACTAGTTATATATTATTCTTTCCTTTTGTTATATTTTGTGAAGGCTTTGATATTGCTTTGACATTGCTATGTCATTACTAAGGCAATTAAGACTGCTTTCGGGCAACAGATTGCCAAGCTAAAACCTTAAAGTTTTTGATGATAAATTACACACAAAAAATTAAATTATTCAAAGCAATGCATTTAATTTATCTTTTAATTAAAACCTTGTATTTCTTCTTGTAGAATCCTAAATAATGTATAATTCAGTTTATTTAACGCAAAACTTGTAAAATAATATTTAAAAAATACCTCGTAGAAAATGAATTATATAGATACTTTAGCATGTTTTTCAAGCAACCTATGTTATGCACTTAGTTTGAATTGTCTGATAAATATATATATATGTATATGCCAAGAGATTGGGAAGAAATACAAGTATGTTTGGGAAAAACCAAGTATATACTGAATTTCTGCCACATAATAAATGTTTACTCTTACCGTGTGACATCTTTCTTTAGAGAGTTGTTCTGTGGTAGAGAAAGAGAACAGTTAAATCAAGAACTAACACATATTCTTTTATTTTTATTTTTATTCCAAACTTTTTTATTCAACCAAACTTCTCCCATTATTATTTACACAAGGTACAGGGCTATAGTACAACTTTTTCAATGCACAATTTAACTGGATGTACTTTACACATAGAACTGACAAGTTGTTTATTCTAACAAAATGTTATCAACACGATAAATCAAGCTAAAAGTAAAAATATGTAATATGAATGGAAAGTAAATTATTTAGGAAAGAAAATAATTGTAGAAATTTTGTGAAGTTTCGATTGTTGGTCCGCATATCATATCAGTGATCTGTATTAAGCCTCAATTTACACAGGTTAAATTTACTCAGTATTCGCTTGGAAATTTTACTACCTGCTAGCAAGTCGTTCAGTATAGATTGTAGATTGTTGTAGGGGATTATTGCACTGCGACCTGAAAGATCTATTGTACCCCCCGGAGCCCTCTCCAATGCACAGTCGGCCTCCAGCAGTGTTCTCTAACTACAGACAACACTGCCCATCACCGGACAGTGAGTTGTAGAGGCTCTTAGGAAGAGAAAATCTAAGGGCAGCTTGCTGGATTCAAACCCGGGACCTCCGCGTTGCTAGTCCAGCGCGCTACCACTGAGCCAATCCCTTCCTTCTCCCTTGGCTTTCGCCAATTTGTGTACTGTGTTTGTCCTTGTCTGTAAAGTGTAGAGTGTACGATGTAGTTTAAGTGCTGACGGAGTGCACGGAATTCTGAGCTGTGGTAACCCGTGGGGTCGCTACTCCTCAAATAACTGCATGCAACAGATACCCCATGCGAGTTATCGTTCAGTATAACAACTGTATATATCAAACTCACTGCTTGCTTTAACCCTGAAAATAGGTTGAAAACTGGGCTTATTTTTACTCTGTTAAAAGTTTCATACAAAATTTATTGGACTCTGTTTGTATACTGTTAGGATACGAAATTTCATAACCTGTTGGGGATCTTTGGGCAAGAAAATCACAGAAATTTGAGAAAACATTTTAGTATAGTTGCAGTTCCGTAGTTGATTTTTTTTTTTAACCATGGAATTTTGGCAACACATGTAATTTCCAATCAATAAAATGGTATAAAAAACTTGAGTAGCACCTTAGTGGAAATCAACCCCCGTTCCCTACCCAAAACTCCTGTAAAATGAATATACCCGCCAAAATATTATAAATAAAATTTATAGCTTTTTAAATACATAGTTGAAATCTTGAAAAAGAAAATTGTTGGAACCAATTTCGAGAAAACTGAAAAAAGTGAAAAAAAAAACTATTCAGTGAAATGATGTATCCGCTTGACCTGTAACAATTGTTTCTTTTTAATTTAACAATATCTAGTGTCATGGCACCCTTCTTATTGCATTCTTATTGATATTGGCCTTCCTAGTGCACGCTGGCCTCCGGACAGTGTTGTCTCGTTATAGACAACAGTGTCCAGCACCGGACAGTGAGCTGTAGAGGTTTCTAGGAAGAAAAAAATCTAAGGGGTAAGCACAGGACTCGAACCGAGGACCTCAGCATGTGAGCCCAACACATTAACCACTGAGCTAATCCCTTCTCTGTAACGATTGTTATAATAATTCTCAAATCTCCTGGTAGAACCTAAAACGAAATATCATGATTTAATTTTCTAAAATTTTTAGGTTTTTTGGATTTCTTGGCCAAACATTCACAAATACCAGATTTCTTAAAACCATTTTTTCGGAGTCACGAGACCATAAAACAAGAATTCTCGGTGAATACACGATTCTGAAAATTTGACCACTATCGAATTGTTTGTTCTTAGCGACATGGAACCATTCTCATTCTGTGCATTAAGAGAAAGTAATAATGAATCAGTATTAAAATATTATTTCCTATTAACAACTCAAAGGATTCATCCCTTAGCACTCCCAAGGCCAGCTGTATAGAACACGCACTTGCCGACATGTGGTCAGTGTCCCTTACGAAGATTTTATTATCCTTCAGTCCATTAATTTGTTTATAGACTTTACTTTGTTTATATTAACATTATGAATATCGCGATTCTCACTACATAAAATTACAGTTCATCTAGTATGTGCATAAAAAATAGTAAGTATATCCTACTCATCACAGTTATCTTCTTCTTCTTGTTAGTCTTGACCTCATCTATCTTGCGGACTAGAGGTTTTACAAAAGTAGCGCCATCTGCCTCTATCTGGTGACAATTTTTTGGACTCTGCGTATCCTACTACTCGCCCGCTGGTTCCTCTTTTAGCATTATCCAGCCAACTCTTATCCTTCTTCTTCCAGAAATTCTAGCCTCCATCGCCTTCCTAAGAAACCGATCTTCCTCCATTCTGCTTACATGACCGAACCACCTCAGTTGCGCTCTCTTAATTAATTGATCGAGCAGGTGTCTACGATCAGATTCCTTTAAGAACCATGATTTGCTTCCGTAGGTAAGTAAGGGCACGTTGTCCTTGGCCACTTCTCTCTTGCTGAGGAACTTTCTATTGCTAGCGGAGAACAGTCAAACCGCAACGGCCACCCTAGCATTAATTTCTTCCTTTAACCTGCCGCTCTCGTTAATCGTCACTCTTAGGATCGTAGTTATAATAATTCAAATATCAATGAGACGAAATCAATGTGATACTATAATTCTGGGCAAAGTTATTACTTATCATTTTTACAGCACTTCCGATCCTGCAGTAAGCAATGTTGAATAATACTTATTCACAGATTTCAACCTCTCTGTCGACATCTCAATCTCACCAAAACAGGAACAGCAAGAACACAGACAGTTTCCCACATTGAAACAGTACAGTTATATATAGCCTCTAGATATAGTCGATATGTACTAATAACAGTAAAACTTAGGCCCACCACATATTGTGTAGGTACACAAATTTCACAAGGGATCTACAGTAGATCTACTAAGAGGCGACAGAGCACTTGGCTTTGTTACCTTTCCCTCTTCATATATATATATATATGTATGGTATATATATGGTATATATACTTCATATATATATATATATATATGAATGGTTTTATATAGTAATATATAGTAGTATATATATATAGTAATGTGCATTATATACGACTGGAATCTTATAAATTTGTACACGCATGGATTGATGTATATGGTAATGTTTTGCAAGTATTTAATGCAATCGAGCAGTAAATACAGGAAGGGTGTTCGCACAATATTCAGATGATAACTATATCTAGATGTTAGCGGAAAAAGTGAGAATATTATGTGTTCAGTCAATGGAATTATTAAAACTTTAAAATTTAATATTTACTTTAATTTGCGATTATGTTTCTGCTTGAAATTGCTGGTATATAAAGTCATAAAATGCTTGGATTAATTAAAATGAAAGCCGTATATAATATGTTAATTAGAATGGTTATGTTTTATTTATAAGATTTTCATATTGATTAAGTTAATAAAGTGAGAAAGAGAAAATTAATTGAGAATCCACTCAGTAAGTAGCAAGAGAGAGAGAGAGAGAGAGAGAGATTGAGAGAGAATTAGTGAGAGAAAACAGAGCTAGTCAGTTGAAGGGTCGAATCATTTTAGTGAGTGAAGAGTGGAAAGGTCGTTTATCTCTAGAGTTCTAATTCGGTATGTCCACTAGTGGCCAACAGTCTATCAATGCAAATCCTATCCTTTCCATTTCCATATAGATTAGAGATGATGGTTCACTAGCTTTGGGGTCTCCGCTGAATTGTGTCCACATTTGTATATACCACGATGCCACAGCTATATTAACAATATTCCCTGGGACAGTTAACTATTAATTTACTCTTTTGTCATCTATAACGACCAAGTTTATTGCTTTTCCTTATTGTTGGTAATTTTTATTGATTTATATGATAATTCTTTCATCAGAGTTTCTGATATACTTCAGTTGTTTATATTATTATTATTATTATTCATGAATTATTTAGCGCCTGTATCGAATACTACTACTACTAATAATAATAATATGTTTATTCAATAGATAAAAATATATAAAACAGAAAATGTTTTTGGTGTGATGTGCGTAGAGTAGTGGTAGTGTGTAGCACGAGCGGTTTTGTAAAAGGGCTTGTAAGTATATATGTTTAAGAGAGAAGTATTAGTAATAAGAAAGTAGTCACCACTGCTAACAATAAATATATTCTATTAAAATAATAACTACAAGTTATTTGCAAGAAATAATTAACTATTAATATGCACTGATGCTAAGAGAGCGAAAAACAAGTGTTCTGCTTCGGTGTCTACAACAAACTATCTAAATAAATGATCTAGAATAAAGGCAAATCTCTATCACTGGCATGAGTTTAAGAGAGCGATTCCTGAAGCAAGTGTTCTGGCTTTGAAAGCAGAATGCAGACTGTCCGAAAGAATGCCTTCTCTTACAAAACAGTTGGCCAAGTGCCATTGTATTAATTTAATGGATTCTTGCGCCTGTGTCTCTTGGTTTGCATTGACCAAGATTGTAGTATACCTGGCTCTATCCCCATCACTAAATACACTATTTGAACTATCTAATTTTCACAAAACTATTTTCCAAAACTATTATTTTTCCATTTCGTTCTTCCACTACACCACAGTCCGTCTGCAGAGTTGTTTTTATATAAATAAATCATCTGCTCTCAAGTATAATATTAATAACCAATTAATGCCCCTGCAGGACCGGGGACAGAATAGGCCTGCTCCATATCCTGGATGTCGTAAGAGGCGACTAATAGGATAACGGGGGAAGTGACTAGCACTTCTTAGGGAGGTCGGCTCTCCCTACTAGCCCAGCCGGACAGGGGGGTATACTGAACAGGGAACACGATACTTTACACAGCGACACAAACATGCACACTTACACATACAAACACACACACACACACACACACACAAATGTATACGCACACGTACACAGGATACACTTTTAGGGCCCTAATCTAAGGTGTTAGCTACCGTGCCGATGGATTGGTTGGCGGCAGGGATCCTGGCCGTATCAAACGGTGCCCTCCGGATACCAGGCGACCTCCGGTTGGAATGTAGCCTTCCCGCGGTATCCAGGCTCTGCTGTGGGTGACAGTTTTGGTCCTTGGCTACTCGTGGGATCTGAATGAATCAATCTCCATCTAAAAACACTTCAGAGGCGTCCACCTCTTTAAAAACGGACGTGGTAATGGGTCCACCAAATAACCCAATTAATACGAATCAGGAAAAGGCGGTATCCCCTCGGTTCCTGATCGTGAAAAAGGAGAATGGAGATTTCTCCAAGGACAACCCGTTTATTTTGAACAAATTGCTATTTGGACTAGTAGGAGATTTAAAAACGATTAAAAAGATAAAAGATGGTTTGCTATTGATTGAAACTGTTTCAGCGCCACAATCTAAGAGATTATGTAATATTAAGAAAATGGGAAACTGGAACATCACAGTCAGTGCCCATCAGACACTCAACACTTCCAAAGGTGTTATCTTCTGTAGAGACCTCCTAAATTGTACAGTTGAAGATATTGCGCTCGAATTGAAAGAGCAAGGAGTAATTGAAGTTAGACGTATCAAGTCTAGGATCAATGGCGAACTCAATGATACGGCTAATCACATTCTGACGTTTAATAAACCAAAAATTCCGGACAGAATTAAAGTAGCCTTCTACTCACTTCCGGTCAGACAGTACGTTCCCGCTCCTCTTCGTTGTTTTCGTTGCCAGCAATATGGTCATATCCTTCTGAAGTGCCCTAATGATCAAGTCTGCGTCTGTGGTAAAAGTATTCATGAAGGAAAATCATGTGAGGAGCCAATCGTTTGTTTAAACTGTGGAGGCAACCATTCAGCGCGCTCTCGTAATTGTCCAGTTTTTAAGACTGAAATAGCAGTACAGGAGATAAAGGTGAAAGAAAATCTATCTTACTTGGAAGCCAAAAGAAAGGTAGTAATTCCCACTCCACAAGGAATATCTTACACCAGAGTCGCATCCAGCGGGCCAAGTAAAGTAGATATATCATCATTAGTTAAAGAACTTGTACCCCAACTGGTTTCAGTTTTGAAAACAGTATTCGTATCAAAAGATCTAGTTTCACCCTACATTCAGAGACTTGGCACCCTGCCAGTGCCGCTCAGGCCACGAACAGGCTCGGTGACTAGTCAAAGTCCCGCACGTTCAGAGGTGGGTTCCGAAAAAAGAAAACATACCCAGATAAGAGGAGCAGAAGATGAACCCTCTACTGATGGCTCTGTGACCCAAGATAGTCCAGGAAAATCCCCTCGTAGCAGGGGAAAAAAGAAAAAAGGATGGCCAAAGGGGAAACCCCGGAAATGAAGTGTGATTCGCACTGTTATAAAATTTTTAACCGTTATTCCATTTTTTGTCCTTTTTTACCACATTGTAAAATGATATTTATTTTACATTATTTCCTTTTTGTTTTAGTTAGAGTTTTATTATTTTGAATTTATGTTATTGATAATATTTCAAAAAACCTAAAATGGAAAATTTTTTACAATGGAACTGCAATGGGATTTTAACTCATTATTGTGACTTGAAGATGCTTCTGACAAAATACGACCCTGTATGTGCGTGTATACAAGAGACCCATCTTAAACCGGGGCAGTCCTATTCTCTCAGAAATTACGTAATAGCAAGGAAAGATGCAGTGGTGAATGTGCGAGCAAAAAAAGGAGGTGTAGCACTTATAATTAGAAGAGATGTGCGCTTCAGCCCTATTGAACTGGACACACCATTACAAGCTGTTGCAATCCAAATATCATATCCTGTTTCAGTGACAATATGCAACATATATCTACACAATGCCGATTGGCAGTTACGAGATTTAGAGCTAATTATTTCCCAACTTCCTACTCCATTTTTACTGGTTGGGGACTTCAATGCTCATAATGTACTCTGGGGTTCTGTTTCTAATGACACTAGGGGTCGACTAATAGAGCAACTACTGGATCGGAATAGCATTTCATTAATAAATACAGGATCATCAACACACTTTAATGTTGCAACAGGCACTTTTTCCGCTATAGATTTATCGTTGTCGTCGCCCAGACTCTCCATGCGCTTATCATGGAACGTCCTGGACGACCTTTACAATAGTGACCACTTCCCGATAATCATAGAAAGTGGTAGAATTAAAACAATGCCATCTATCCCTCGAAAATGGTTGATCCATAAAGCACAGTGGCCATTATTCCAACAAAAAGTTGTTATGCTGTCTCAGAATACTGACCCTTCACAGTTGGTTGATGCACTAACTCAGTCAATACTTACAGCTGCAGAAGCTGCCATTCCTAAAAGTAGCGGGAAACCTGCTAAGCGCATCGTACCATGGTGGAATCCATAGGTAAGCGATATAATAAAATTGAAAAAACAAGCCTTTAATAAGTTCCGTAGAAACGCCACCACAGAAAATTTGATCAATTTCAAAAAAGCTAGAGCTAAAGCACGTCTGGCCGTTCTGGAAAGTAAAAGATCCACATGGGTTGACTATGTTTCATCAATTAAACCAGACACCTCTTTAACAGAGATCTGGAAAAAAATTAAAACCATAGCTGGTACCAAAATCCCTTTCCCGCTTACACATATCCGTTTGGACAATGGAATTATCGTTAACACTCCAGATACTATAGCGGAATCCTTAGCGAACCATTTTGAAACATCATGCAGTTCCCAGAATTATGACCAAAGCTTCCTTGCTGCTAGAGATGAACGTGAGATCTTAATAGACTTTAATGCCCATGAAGAACACTATTACAATATGCCTTTCACAAAGCTGGAAATTAACGAAGCGCTTAAGGTCAATAAATCCTCAGCTCCGGGCCCAGATACTATTCATTATGAGATGCTCAAGAACCTCCCTGAACATATTAAATTAATGATGCTAGCCCTTTTTAATAAAATTTGGGAGGACAGCTGCTACCCTAGTCAATGGAAGGAAGCTATCATAGTACCGCTCTTAAAGCCAGGTAAAGATCCCTTGGTTCCATCCAGTTATCGGCCCATTAGTCTTACCTGTTGTCTCGGGAAGATACTGGAAAGAATGGTTAATACAAGGCTAATGTGGTTTCTCGAGAAAAATTCCTTGTTAGTGGAACACCAGGCAGGTTTTCGAAAACACAGGTCCACGGCAGATCACCTTGTATATCTAGAGAGTGCAATTCAAGATTCTTTCAAAAATAGGAAACATACTGTTGCAGTATTCTTCGATCTAGAAAAAGCGTACGATCTGACCTGGCGGTATGGTATTCTACATAAACTTCATGATTGGGGTCTACGTGGAAACCTGCCGTTATTTGTATCCTCATTTTTAAACAATCGTAGTTTCCGGGTGAGAGTAGGAAATACTCTATCTTCGGTCCGAATGTTAGAAAATGGTGTCCCTCAAGGATCTACTATAAGTGCGACCCTGTTTGCCATAGCAGTAAATAACATTGCTTCTAATATTGATCCGTCTGTTGGCAAATGCCTCTATGTCGATGATCTTACTATTTTCTGCACGGATGAAACAATAGGCAAAATAAACAGAAAATTACAAATGTCTATAAATCAGATAGTTCAAAATGCAGAGGATGTAGGATTCAAATTTTCAATTGAAAAAACACAATGTGTACATTTCTGTAGACTGAGGAAACCACATGAGGATCCAAAGCTAACTCTCAAAAACATGTCCATTCAGTGTAAAGACTCGGCCAAATTTTTAGGCCTGATTTTTGACTCAAGACTAAACTGGCGTTTACACATAGCCGATTTGGTTTTGAGGTGTAAAAAAGTATTAAATATTATGAAGTGCCTTGGAAATTGTAAATGGGGTGCCGATTCAGACACCCTACTCCAAATATACAGTTCACTAGTGCTCTCCCGTATGGATTATGGATGTATAGTCGGCACGTAAATCTATTTTAAAAACGCTGGATCCTTTGCATCACAGAGGCATCAGGTGCGTCCTAGGGGCTTTCCCCACGACACCTTCAGTTAGCCTGTATAGCGAGTCGGGTCTTCTACCACTGCGTTTACGGCGACAGAAGCTTCTGCTGTCTTATGTTTCCACACTGAGAGCTTATCCTAACCATCAGAATTATAGAGTGCTTTTTCGTAAGAGTCAAAGATATGAGTCAAGACCCACAATTACGAGACCAGTTGGGGTGCGGGCCTTTGAACTATTACAAAATCTTGACTTGCATTTGCCAAGGATGCTGCCTGTTAGTACTACTGAGGTTCCCCCTTGGAAAACAACATCTGTCCGCTTTCTGAACGAGCTCACCATCTTACATAAGAATGATACACCTGGCGAAATCTACCGGAAAAAATTTCGTGCCATTCTAGATGAGTACTCGGATTTCACGGTAATATATACTGATGGCTCCAAAACCGGTACCGGTGTCGGAAGTGCTATTGTTGTAGATAACCAGTCACATTCCTGGTCGCTTCCGAAATATACTTCAATTTATACAGCTGAGCAATATGCACTATGGCAAGCTCTACTATTCTGCACAATGACTATAAACATTTCTCAGTTCTTGATTGCATCCGATTCAATGAGCGTCCTTCAAGGTCTTAATGATAAATTTTCTAAAGATACTTTCAATCAGCGGATTCTGGCTCTATTAACCTTCTTAATTGATAGTGGAAAAACCATTACTTTCATCTGGATACCTAGCCACGTAGGAATAATAGGTAATGAGATGGCTGATAAAGCAGCTCGGCAAGCCACTGAAAAAGAGACCCCAGAGGCACATATTGCCAAGCACTCAGATGTCAAGGCATATTTATCAGACGCCATAAAGAATAAGTGGCGACAAGAGTGGCAACGCATTGGAAATACCCTATCCTTAATAAAAAAGAATGTAAACAGCTGGAAACCTCCTCTGTCCTTAAACAGAAGCGAGAGAGTCAAAATTCATCGACTCAGACTGGGCCATACACTCCTCACACACCAGTACCTCTTAGCTGGGAGAGATCCGCCATTATGTGAAAGATGTGGCGAACGACTTACTGTTCACCATATACTATGCACTTGTAGAGAATTAAATGAGATGAGACAGCTGTATAACCTGTCGGACAGTCTGAATGAGAATCTGGTTGAAAGTAATAAGATGAGAGGAGTAATTGGTTTCTTAAAGGCATTGGGGGTGTTTAGAAACATATAGTAGTACCATTTTTAATAGTTGTATATAGTAACAGTATAGAGGTATATAGTAACACAGGAATGAATGGATTTGTATGAAAGTAATTTATTTGCGTGAACGAGGTTTGAGTGATGTAGGTTTATGTAGGTTAGACGTATATAGTTACAACGGAATGAATGCATTTGTATGAAAGTAATTTATTTGCGTGAACGAGGATTGAGTGATGTACGTTTATGTAGGCTAGATAGGCCGGGATTGTAGGAATATCGAGTACTACAATCCCACTAGATGGTAAGTGATAGAATAAGATTTATAATTAGATTTAGATATAGGTATGAAAGATATGTGTGAATGAGTGTAGGGGGGGTCAATACCGGCCAGGGGTGGCAATTTTTGGTCGTGTAGGAAGCCTTTCCTGCACTATTTTAACTCGGGAGCCACTGACTCTTGGAGGGGTGGGTCTGAGCCGGGATTGGCAACCCCGGCACCTGTATGAATGTGAGAGTGATTGCTGTGTAAATATTGTACAGAATTTTAGCTGAGCATTAAAGAGGCGAGAGGGGGAGTAAACCACCTGTATAAGTAGATTACTTATATATATTACAATGGTATATTTGTGGGAAAAAGTATTTATTGGTGACGTAATAGTTGTGATGGATTTAGTAAGAGTGTATTAGACATCATTGTTCATAGCGCGTTGTAAATAACTGAACATCGAAATGGACATGGACAGAGTGATATGGAAGATAAAGTGTACGGCTAAAGACCAGAGCAGTCGATGCCATAAAAATTATTAAAAAAAAAAAAACATGATTATTCCAAGATAGAGTACTAGTAATGGACAAACATTTAAATCTACATAAGGAATACTAACCTCATCTATTGTAATTTTTTAAAAATAGAATTCATATCAATATTGTTGACATATCTGGCACTTCCAACAATCAGGGCTTTGGTTTTAGAAACATTAAACTCAATACAATTTTGTTGAGCTATACCCTGATCTACTTCAGACAATGGACAGTGAAAATAAGTGACTATATCATCTGCATATAGACAATATTTGCAATACTTAATAGATGAAGAAATGTCGTTAATATACAACGAGAACAGAAGAGGACCCAGAACAAAACCTTGAGGTACACCAGGATAAATTCGTAAAAAAGAGAGAGAGAGACAACAGACAGACAGATACATTAAGAACAGTGTAGAATAATTGAGACATTGGCTGCAAATGTGTTTCTTTAGGCAAGACCTCGCACGCTTTAGTCAGTTTTTGGTCATTTGGAAGGAGTTGCAAAAGATCTCACAGTTTTTACTAGCAATAGAAGATAGAGTAATTAAACAAGCAAGTAAAAGGAGAGAGAGGGAAATTTTACAGGACTTCCGTTTTCATTGTGCTTCTCTGCAAGTTAAAGTAAAAACTATACCTGGTTACAAGCTAAAAACAGTAAATCAAAGTCATCATTATTCCCCGAAAAATTAAATTATAATGTATTCACTTCCTCCTTCTCCTTATTTCTTACATGTTCATTGTTAAAGAAAAATATAAAAAAAAGTTCATGTTAACATAATTTATGATAGAGCTGGAATCAGCATGTTGTACCAGGTTTTTTATCTTTCAAAAATGTAAATAATTGCAGTATAATATAAATATTTATATTTAGAGGGAATAAATGGAGTTCACTTGCAAGTGGGAGAGAGAGGTCAGTAGAAAGTAAAAAAAGGACCCATAGTGGGTGTTTGAAATTGTTTTGTGTATAATAAAACGGAGCGACGAAGTGTAGTGAGAAGTTGGGCAAGTAGCGGCCGGCATTGAACTACGTTCTCTATTTGTCAAAAGCTTATCTTGAGTGGACCAACTGGACTGTGAAATATCACATTTCACACAGAGTTACACACGCCTAGCTAGTACATCTGTAGTTAGAACCTCTACAATCTTGTACCCTATATGTTTCAACCTACATACATGTACATTTATCTGCTGTTTTATTGATTTTATATGTGGTATATTTTATTATGTACTATGTCCATATATGTTCTTATTAAACCATACATTACAAGATGATCTTACGTTGATTAAAGGAAAAACCAAAGAAATTGAAAAATTACCAAACCTTATTTTAAATGATTACATTCAGATATAAATGAAACATGGATTATTTAAAATTGTTACACTAATTGTGTTTAATTGCCTTCAAAATTACTATTATTTAATAGGTGGATTCTCTTTCCAGATATTAAATGCCACCAAGAATTTAAAATTTTCATGATTGAACACCATTTTTTATATTTTTACTTTCCCTTATTTCCACAATAAGAAATTCCAGTAGTGCCACAGAAGATTTCATTTTTGGAAGGCATATCTTCCGGGCGATAAATCAATTTAAATATTTGAGCGCTCTCGTTACCGGCAAAAACGAAGAAATGGAAGAAATTATAGCAAGAGTAACGGCCACTCCAGAAGCCATTAATGTTCAGAGGCTTGACACACAGAGCGAAGGTTTTTATATAAAACAGTAATTAGGCCTATCGTTACTTATGGCTGTGAAACTTGGGTACTTACCAAAGAAAACGAACAGATTTTGAATACGAATATGGTAAAGGGAGGTACTTAGGAGAATATATGGACCAGTCTGTGAGGGTGAGCACTGGAGGATTAGAAAGAATACCGAATTCCGGATCAACGAGCCGGATCTGGTCTCTTTCGTAAGAAAGAATCAGTTAAGCTGGCTGGGACACGTGGAGAGAATGCCAACTGAGTCAATCCCCAAAAAATTATTGAAAGGTAATCCTGGTGGACGTAGAAGAAAAGGACGCCCACTTAAAATATGGCTGGACCATTTGGAGAAAGTCCTCCGGAGACTCGATGTGAGGCGATGTAGGAGATTTGCCCATGAGAAAGAAGAATGGCAAGAAGTAGTGGAGGAGGCCCAGGTCCTTGAAGGATCGCAGTGCCCAGGGATAGGATAGGTAGGTCTCTCTACAAGGGGAAGTAGCAGCACCTATTTACTAAATAGAATTTATTTCTATTTTTTGCTAATGTTCATTGTTTTTCTGTTTTGATGAACCGATGTTCCTTTTCAGCTATTAAATCCCGCATCAAATTACTGTTTTTTTTTTGTTTTTTTAAGTAGGTTATTCAAAATCGTGCATACTTTAAATCAGCTGGCTTCTTTCGAGAAATTACCTAAAATGGGACATCTTGGAATGCTATTTGCATTTTTAAACAGCTCTAGCGTTTCTGTAGATAGTTCCGTTTAACAAAATTTTATGCTCGAGAAAAACACGAATGTCATGAAAATTTACTGGAACAATTCAGTGAAATTAGAGAAAAAAGAATCATCACAATCCTAAATATAACATTATTACCACTTTAACTAAATTAGAAATATTTTAGTCAGTGCTTTATTGAAAATATTATCTTGAATACAGTAGTTTGGTTCCAACAAAACCTCAAACAGGTTTGTGATTGTTCGGAGTGTAATGGAATCTGAATCATTATAGATTCATAGAATCCGAAGAGCGGAGAAATACAAAAATGAAAAAAAAAAATGTTAGTTACTCCTCACCTAGGTCAGTTCAATTCATATAAATAGAGCGACAGAGTACAGTTCAAGAGTTTACAACCAGTCAGCAACCTTCTACTACCTTCTCATCACTCAGCCAGTCTGTCTCTTTATGTATCTCTTGCTACTTAACTTCTACATACTTGTAAATTCCTTGCAGTTTGTGCGTTCTTTCACTACACAGTAGTCAGCATATATTCTAGTGTATTTCTCTAAAATCCATTCTCTCAAATTCTCTCTCCTTCTCACATCTATTATAGAGGTATGTACAACGGATAGATATACTTTCCAACAATATTCAAACCCATTTCCAATTAAAAGTCAGATGCCTCAAATAAATCACAAACCAGTTTGAAGTTTGAGCTTGGCTGGTTTATTTGCAATCGGTCAGAGCAATTCGAGGACCAAGGCATGTACAAACTCTGCAGAAATGCGCAATAACTCGCAATAACCTGTTACAGGCTATCCAATGGGAAACTGCTTGCTGGAAAAATCTAGTACTGGTAATTTCACTAAAAAACAGCCAATGAAAGTTTATTATTTTTATGATTTCAACCATTCAGGTCAGCATAAATAGTCCTTCATATATTGAAATATATCAGCTCATATTGTGATGAATGTAATTCCGTACCAAAACCTTCCACATTTAGATTTAAATGGATCCATTTAAATTCTACTCATGTAATATTTTTTGATGTTGTAATTTCGGTTAGACTTTTTTTTTAAGGCGCATCAACATCTATGGTCATTGGCGCCCTGAGCCTTCTCAGTGCACTGCCGGCCTCCGGACAATGTTCTTTCGTTTCAAACACAGAACAGTGTTGTCTACAGAGGCTCCTAATAGAGAAAATCTAAGTGGTAAGCACTGGACTCGAACCAGTTAGATTATTAACTATTACTTTTTTAACATTCGATAATAACAATCACGCAATTATCAATGAAATAATGCTTTACCCTATATAATATTAACAAAAATATTTCCATTCGTTGATCTTTTTGTTTGTTATAGTCTTCACTTAAGTAATGGCTTCCTTTTATCCTTATTTAGCAAGCCTTCAAGTTCTTCCTCGAGGTGGCGTTCTCCCATCATCTTTGTGGCTACTGCAGGCCATTCGCACTTGGTCGCCCCCTTCTTTCTTTTTCCTGCAACTGACCACATTAAGGCTTTCCTTCCTTCATGTGGTTTACATCAACTATCATTTACGTAATGGTTTACGTCATACCATTGAAGAGGCCACGTTAAAGTTTCCTTCGTTCATCCGTTTTGCATTGTCCTACCATTAAAGAATATTGTCTTCAATTTTCCCGACATTATCCTTCTGAACATTCTTATATCTTCGTTCCAAACAACTTGTGAAAATTAATGAAAATGAAATCTTATTGAATTTGTTGTGTACGTCTCCCTCATCCCCAAGTAGTTTTTCATGTTTTGCAAGCAAAATGTGCGAATATTATCTATCCAAAATCTTCTTGACTGCAGATAGAATTCTCTGATACAGGTTTTATTTCTATATGAAAGTGCTTATAATGTTTTGGTAAATTTATGTATTTGTAAATGTATTTTCATTTAATCAGATCATTCTGTGAATATTTCCCAAATTCAAAAATGCAATAGGCATAATTCATTTTAGAATCGTTATTTAATGTATAGATATATTGTTAGAGGAGATGCTTGGATCTTGTTGATGAAAATAACTGGAGGATGAGATAGTGGATGCTACCATTGTAGACAAGTGGCAGGACATAACGCTTTAAACCCTTTTCCTTTCTTCCTTCCACCCTCACTCACTCACAGTCACTCTTCAACAACCAACGGCGCACCAAGTGTCCGTGTCTGCAGTTAATTAATTGAAGGGTCGCACAGGGGTAATGACATGTCGCCATCATTGTTTGGGCTGTGTCGCTATGGTAACTACTGCTATACACCTGACGGCTGTACTCCTTCGGGTCAGACAGACTGACAATCGATTGATATAACTGTACTGATCGTACAGTTGATCTTTGTAAACAGCATCCTTTGCTCTTTTGACTCAAACACTTTTTCAGTTACCGTGAACTTTCATAGTATAATTTGGAACTTGAGTGTGTAAAAGTGGAATTTTATTCTGTTGTCAAAAAACTACAAATATTTATTGAATTCACTTGACAATGGTGGTAATATATTGTTGTATATAAATGATATTGTAGCGATATTTGATATTACCAGTTCACGGTAATATCCATTTATTTATTTCAGAAAAGTTAGGCACTGAATTAAAATGTTATCACATTTATTTTATAAGTTCAGGAAGAATGGTCCATAGTACTTCTTTTCTAATGATTTATTTTCCCAAAATTAAACTGAAAACATGCGATATTTTTTCAGGCGAGCTTTTTGTCCAACTATCGATTAGTGTATCATGGACATTATTATACCCGATTAATAATACATTACAATTAAAATCCAAAATGAATAAAGATCCAGGTATCGCACTCACAACACATAACCACAAAATGAAGTAGATAGCAAAGGAAAAAAAAAATCTCTGACTCCATTTTGTTAATAATCGAATTTCTTTTAATAAAAAAAA
>JAAEAF010006853.1:0-22230 GCA_011037195.1 Triatoma infestans
AAGTGCCAGCCCTTATCGGTCATCTCACGTTCAGATGGAACAATAAGGATAGGAAGAAGACAAAAAGGTAAGGTGTTAAGATTAACACCTCCAATCCACGTTTCAAGACCAAGAGACTACAGCCCGCAGGGAAGGAGAAGGGGGTTGTTACTTTTTGTCGAGAAATGGATGTGACATCCTATGGAATGCAGATGACACTCCCAAAGCATTCAAGAAAAGAACTCCCTGGTGCGTATTTTGGGTCCATCAGAAGAAACTAGCTTAGGATTAGGTAAAAAGCAGAGAAGACGCCCGGTTCACACCTTTGGAGTAGGAGTTAGGATAGGTTAGATGTCGAAAGGAACCTTCGATTCCAAGTTCGGAACAAGAAATCCGCGTCGAGCTTGAAAAATCGTCAAAATTCCCCGTAAAGAGGATCTGCCAATAGTCCGTTATGTGGTATGGTTTCGTTAAGAGACCGGATCCGTCCATCAGATCTCCTCCTTAGTTTACTCTTCTCCCTGCTCCCTCAAAAAAGGTTCAGCATGCGTGAGCATAATGAGCACTCCAAGAGTAATAGCAGCGGGTGCCTTATGCCACCAGATTGTCCCTGTAGTGGATCTTTATCTTATGATCCATTTTTCGATGGCCTCAAAAGCAGTTGAAGTCAGTGGTGCCACTGACTTGTTAATTCCGGACCCATCTTTACCTCCTAACCATGGATGGATAAAATGGAATAGAGAAAGAAAAGAAGGTCAGGAATGTTACTAGAATTATTGCAACGCTAAATGATAAATTTTCAACACAAATTTGAAATTATTATTCAAAACTTTATCTAGCCTCAACGTAATATGTAGAAGTGGGGTGTGGGAATTGTACTTGGTTTCAGGGCATAAGGTCAATATGGTAAAATGTATGGCAGTGCTTGTGTCAGCAGACAGCAAAAGTTTTATTGCAGCTTTTGCAAGTTTAGTCTAACTTTTAGATTTCCACACAATCCCATGAAAATTCACTTTTATGGGGAAAATGTTACAAATGAAAGTGAAAGGTTAATTTATGCATAGTTAGCCATCCGAATACATAGAAAATCGATAAGAATCGATTTGGAGAAATTCACAAAAAACAAGAAATAAGCATTTCCGCTTGAAATATTTAGACAAAAATATCGTGCGAAAGAAATGGAATATTAAGTTTGAGCTTTCTGGAATTTTTCGTTTACACTTCCACATAGAGGTCATGAAAGTCGTTTACACAACCACATAGAGTTCATTTGAAAGTCGTTTACACATCCACATAGAGTTCATTTGAAAGTCGTTTACACAACCACATAGAGTTCATTTGAAAGTCGTTTACACATCCACATAGAGTTCATTTGAAAGTCGTTTACACAACCACATAGAGGTCATTTGAAATCGTTTACACAACCACATCGAGGTGTGTGTGTGTTATGTATAAACACAAACCCACATAGAAGCCATTTGAAAGTCGTTTACACAACCACATAGAGATCATTTGAAAGTCGTTTACACAACCACATAGAGATCATTTGAATGTCGTTTACACAACCACATAGAGTTCATTTGAAAGTCGTTTACACATCCACATAGAGTTCATTTGAAATCGTTTACACAACCACATCGAGGTGTGTGTGTTATGTGTAAACACAAACCCACATAGAAGCCATTTGAAAGTCGTTTACACAACCACATAGAGGTGTGTGTGTGTGTGTGTGAGAGAGAGAGAGAGAGAGAGAGAGTGTGTGTAAACACAAATCCACATAGAGGTCATTTGGAAGTCGTTTACACAACCACATAGAGATCATTTGAAAGTCGTTTACACAACCACATAGTGGTCATTTGAAAGTCGTTTACACATCCAGATAGACATCACTTAAATCTGTTTACTCATCCACATAAGGGCTAAAAAAAACTTATTTTTCTCCTTCCCAGGAGATCTCAAAGTTTATGTAATTTCTTTTACGTCAATAAAAGAAAATAAAAATAAATTCTATTCTAAATTTCAAATCATTCTAAAATATGAAATTTAATTTACTTCAGGCGCTAATTTAATTAACTCATTACAATGCAGTGCTACATAATTACATATTGCACAAAGCCTCATTATACAATCAGTTTATTGTAATCTTAATTGAATTCATTAATTAATTTTGGTTTCATTGTTTGTTTAAATAAATATAAAATTTTGTATAGGCATATCATAATTAATAAAGTGTCTCACACACACACACACACACATGATTGGCCAATTAATTAAAACCAAATTTAAAGGCTTTTACCATTAAATTGAAATATCTCCTCTAATAGAATGAAAATAATTGAAGGGTTTTTAAACACATAATGCGCAACCACAAAAGTAGTAGAATTGAATTGTACCTTTCACACTGTTGTTTCTGTAGGTTCTTTTAATGATCGAGTTAGTGGCGTTTACCAGGCCTTTGTTAATCACTTTAGAATAATTTGATATTCTCTGTTATTAGAATGGAAGAATTAGCTGATAATATCTGAACCAAACCAAATGTCTCAGAATAGTTGAAAGAGTGATATCTTTAATTATGCAATAAGAGAAAATTTACACAATTAAGAGAAAATAAATAAATAATTTTCATTGAAAAAATGTAGTGATTGACAATCGTCTGTTACCTATTGGATCTGTTCAGCTAAATGTTTGTATGTTTGTTCTGACAAAATATCTGAACACAACAAAATGACAAGCAGCACAAAATTGACATTCCGTTTAGGAACATCCGACCAAAAAGTTTCGGAAAAATTCCGTCATCCGGAAGTACTATTTCACTGAGTGGTTTCCCTTTTTTCGTTTTTCTTCATGACCAGTTTTTTTTTTCAGTGAACACTATTTTCGTGAAAATTCTTTGATTCAAATGATTTTCTTTAAATTACGAACATTTTCTTCACCCTAAAAGCTCTTATCAGTTTTATTTAAAATATTTATTGAAAAAAAAATTGTTTTTGAATGATTCCAGCTGTCCAATAGAGCAGCTCTTGTTACAGACAACACCGCTCATCACCAGACAGCAACTTGTAGAAGCTGCTAGGAATAAAAAATCTAAAGGCAGCATTGCTAGACCCGGGGCCTCCGCGTGGGAGTCCAGCCCACTATCACTTTAGGGCATCCATCCTCTGACATTATTTCCAAGAGGCCAAGCCGCTATAGCCTTTTTGTTTTTAATAAACCCTACTACATCTCTTGCTCCCCGATACAAGTCCCTCAATTTTGATTTGATCTTATCCTCAGTCCATTTTCCTCCTGAATAGATCCCAAAGACTTCTCAGAATTTTTCTTTCCCAACTACATAGAAGACGTTCGTTATCCTTTGTCAGTACCCAGCTCTCGCTTCCATATGAAACAACAGGCCTTAAAATTGTTTTATATATTAATAGTTTGGCTTGTCTTGACATTGACCTGAATCTTAAAACTTTTCCCAGGGACTAATAACACCTGTTACCCGCCATTATTCTTGCTTTAATGTCTTCGTTAACATAATTTTTCTTACTAATAATGGCTACTAGGTACTCGAACTGCCCAACATTCTCAAACGTATTGGCATCTAGATTAACCGTTCATTATACAATACTTGATTGTCTTCTGTGGAACTTAGTTTGGGAATCGCTACACTAAAATACAACTTCTATTCTAATTTACTGGTCTACCATCGTTGAAATAAGCCCAAGGTACATTAAATGTTTTGCGAGCACGCAAGTTTCACAAGTTTGAAGAAAATCGATTAGCTCTCCTTTTTATTAATTTTCATGCGATCTTCTCATGTTTCGAATATAATAAAAACCATTAACGAATATATAATATAACGGACATCCACTTATTAGATATTAAACATTCTGTTTGCAGTAATGTCCTTGAAACAAGAAATATTATGTACCAAATATTATTTTTTTAGATCTGAGAATTGTAGACTAACTTGAGAAATTATAGGAAAGCCTAAAGTTGCACCTTCCTGGCAGGAAAACCCAGAAAAACTTTTCAAATTTTTTAACAACTTTCTATGTAAGGAATCTCCTGGAATACACATAGGGCTTCCAGTGGTAGTTGGTAAATGGAACTAGTAGGATTGAGGAATCACCAACACACAGACATCTCACTAACAATTACACACACTGTACGCTTTACAGGCGACAAACTACATTCTATGGGTGATCTTGCAAGCGAGTACAATAGAACTTCCAAGGGAAGGGATTAGATCAGTGGTTAGCGCACTGGGTTCCCGTGTTCGAGTCCAGCTGTGAGCTTTAGATTTTCTCTTCCTAGGAGCCTCTACAGCTCATGTCCTCGGAATGGACAGTGTTGTCTGTAACGAGAGAACATTGTCCGGAGGCCGCCAGTGCACTGAAAAGGCTCCAGGCGCCAATGACCTTAGATTTAGACCTTAAATTGCTCCTTAAATTTAAAAAAAGTAAATAATACATCTTTCAGAAGGTAGTAGCGCTCCAGCTACTAAACTTACATTCCTAAAAACTTTTCAACTAAAATGTTTTAATGTCAAAAATGCACTTTCGGTAGGCAGATTTTCCTCCCGAACCTTTTCATCGGTTCCGCTTGAATTTACCCAAACGGAATATGAAGTTTGAACTTGAGATATTTTTCTTGAGTTATTTTGTTCACACACAAACACGCACAAAAAAGAGAGAGTGACCAATCGCTAACAACGTTATTTTTCCGTACGCAACGAACTCAATACCAGTATTTCCATACTCAATGAACCGCGAAACCAGTATTTCTGGCAAAAACTCAATTTCGACGAAAATGTGCCTCAATCACAATAATTCCTTTCTACAGCAATAACAGAAAGTAATAAAAAGATTACATAAATAAACTGTTACATAAATGTAACAGTTTATATGAAAACAATGGAAGGATAACAAAGTAAACTGTCAACTCCATTTCTCCAGGAACTTACCGAGCTCTGAGTAGTTCCTGACGGTGACAGCCTTTGATAGAAGCATGCATGCAATTCTCTATTGTTTTATTCAGGTGTGTAATTTTTTTTTCTTTTTTCAATATTTCTTTCTCCCACCCCCCTCTCCGCCAATAAAATGGACATTTATAGTTAGTTTTCCATTTTCAGGTTTTTCCTCTTCAATTACTTCATTCCTGTTTCCCTTTTAAAAATCGTTAGTGTAGTATAGTATCGTTAGTAAGAGGAAGTATTGCGAACGTGCCAGATTTTCGGAAATACATATTTTGAGGTCCCTGAATAAGTAAAAAATGTTTTTAGTAAATGGTCTGTATGTGTGTATGTGTGCGCGCGCGCGTGTGTGGGTGTTTTAACGGAATATTTCAAAAACGGAAAGTCCCAGGAAGCTCAAACATAGTATTCCTTTTAGGTACTAGCGCCGCATCGGACACGAAGACTTGGGGCAAAATCTATCAACCGGAAGTCGACTTTACTGAATTTTTGTACCGGTTTTTCGTAATTTTCTCGAAAAACGACTCCAACGATTTTCTTTGAACTTGATAATCAACTACACATATAAAGAAGAGCTAGGACTTCTATGTATTTATTTACGTAAGGGCACTTGGGGGAGGATTGGGTTACGGTTTCCTCTAAAGTGCTATCTCAATTATTCTATCATCTAAATAATAATAATTAAAATTAAATATTTGTCGAAATACCGAGTTTGAAGAAAATCGTATGACCAGAAGTGCTTTTTACTGAAAGTAGTTTTTTGCACTTTTCTGTCAAATGGCTCTAAACGATTTTCTTTGAACTTTCAATATTAACTACACGTACAAAGCTACAACTTTTATTTGAAACATTTCTCTGGGAAATTCATTTAAGGGCATTTATGGGCGGTATGGTTCCCTCTAAAGTGCTATTTCAGTTTATTACACAACTCTATCGTCTAAATAGTATTAATTAGAATTAAATATGTTGTCGAAATCCCGAGTTTTAAGAAAATCAGATGCTCGGAAGGACGACTTTATTGATTAAGTCTTTCAGTTTTTTGTGATTTTTTCCATAAAAATGCCGACGGCTTTAAACACTAAGAAACACTAAGTAAGTGTGAAGAAAATTTGCCATTACGTAGTAAGAGAAAGTTGTGTGAGTGTTTCACACCAGAATTTTTTGTGTACTTATTTTTAGATTTGTGAAAAAAAAATTTGCTATTATGTAAAAAAATTCTGGTTACAAAACATTCATAACAAAATGAAATGGTCGAACAAAAAACTAACAGCCGACTTTGGTCGAAAGAATGCGAAAGTCATTGGGTATATAAACGTTCATTCGTACCAGGGTTCGTTGGTACATTCACTGGGTACTTGGAAAAAAAAGCAATGTTTACAAAAAATGTTAATAATAATACTAAGAGAAAGTTGTGTGAGTGATTCACAAGATAATATTTGTGAGTGTGTGTGTGTGTGATATCGTTAAAATTATTATCAGATTTCAAACATATATTAACAAGGATAAAGGAAAATATCCTTTTATATTTGGAAAACCATGGAAAAGCAAGTAGTTCACTAAATAATATTAAAATCGTTTGATTATTGGGAAGAGGGAAGTAACAATTTTGAACATCTTCTTTACCATCCTGTTGGTTCTGACTCACTTAACTAAAGTGTAACACTAGGCAGCCTGATTACTGTATATACCACCAGAGTTCTCTGTTATCATTTTATTTCACTCCTCCAAACAGACTGTATAAAGTAAGAAAGAGGTAGTTCCCCTTCCACTTTTTATAACTTCGTGTCATTCATAAACAATATTTTTTTGATCAACTTTGTGGTGTGTTTCCATTTCCCCTTCGTGGGCTTTACTTCTTTCCCTCCTACCCGCACAAAGTCACGGCGAATGTGATTGCAATTTCTTCTCAGATAACTCTCACTGTCTCTTCTCTATCAGCCATATTCGTGACTAGATTTTCCATTCCTATAATAGCAGATATTTGCCAAGCTATGTACATGGTACATGTCATACTATGTTTATTCTTATATACATAGTTTCACAAAGAATATACCAGAGATTTCACTTTTATTTCTTTTTTTATTATTATAACTTTCTCATACTGCTGTAAGAGAAAGTTACTGCTGTGTCAAATTTTGGATATCGAGCTTGAAATATACATTTTGAAGTTCACAAATACTCATTTTATTAATGTGTAATACTATACAGGCTGATTGCTGTATACACAACCAGGGTTACTCAGTTTGAGTAAGATACAATTATTGTTTTTAACGAATCATATTGTCTGCCCCACCACCTCTATATTTATGTTAGGAGAAATGGGCGAAGTTTGAAATTTAATGAAAATTTGTCATCTTATATATATGACAAGGTGCAAGAGAAAGTGCCTCACACCAGATTTTTTGGTTTAATTTCAGTACACCTACTTACTGTTATATGTGAGAGTTGTAACCGGGTAATATTCCTATAAATAAATAAATCAATCATAACCATGTAAATTGTAATAAGGCACAGTCAATAAAGTTCGTGTCGTGTTTCGTATCACATTTTTCTTTTGTCTCTTACTGCTATAACTGCAAAATAATGCAACCAATCAAATTTTCGAGATTGTGTTTTCACCGGAAATGCACAACTGTGAAATAACCCCAGATTAAAAAAAAAAAATGGTGTAAAAAATTCACACGACTTTCTCTTAATTAAATTATTACAGTTCTACATGACAAAATTTCCCCCGGCCCCCACCAGTATCGAATTAAGTTGGGAAGAATGTAATTTACCTGCCACTGTTACGCGTGCAACCATATATTGTACAAACATGGCAAATAGGGGAAAGTTTAACTTTGCAGTTCCCGCAGAATTCTACGAAAAATCAATAAAAAAAATTATTCAAATAATAGTCATAAGCTTCTAAAGAGATTATAAGCGTGTGTAATTTTAAGAAAATTATTGGATTCATTAAGCGAAAATCGAAAACACTGAAAAAAAATTCTTCAATTGACCGATTTTTATCGAAACCTTAGTATCGGGTGGAATCGATGGTGGTAACCCCTCTTCAGAGACAAATCGATAGAGAACTGAATGAATTTCTTCTATCTGATCATATGTGAAACTAAATCAGTTTTTTTTTTCTTTTATTGTAATTTACACTTGTATATAAATACAATAGTAAATGTGTGGAAAGATACAAACACCTGAGTCACTTGTGTGGAGAACTCACCCAGCGATGAGACTCCATAAAAAAAAAAAACATATGGCTTTACTTAGTTAATAACTTAGTTATTCATTAGAGAGTCTCGAGGCCAGCGGCTTTTCAATCGTCTGGGAGGATTATCTGGAAGGGTAGAGGAACTTAGCTGGCGTACTAAAGGATTAGGGTGAGCAGAGAGGGATAGATGGAACTTTTTGTATTTGGTTTTAGCAACTTCGTTTATGTAAGGAATATTGAGGTCTTGATGTAGGGTGAGATTTGATACATAGAAGGGGGCATTGACAATTTTTCTGAGGATTTTGGATTGGAATGACTGGATTCGGCGGGAATTGGAATTTTTGGTTGAACCCCATAGTTCAATAACATATGTCCACATAGGTTTGAGTAATACCAGGTAAATCAGTCTTTTATATTGTAGAGATAGTTTAGATCGTCTGCCGAGTAGTAGTGATAATAGTTTAAATCGTCTGTTGAGGGCTTGTCTTTTTAGTCGTGCATGGGGGTTCCAGGTGAGCCGTTTGTCGATGTATAATCCTAAGTAGCGTACATGGTCAGCAGGTGGAAGAGAAATACCATTAAAATATAGAGGGGCAATGTAGTCCGTCTTAACGTAAAAGTAGCGTATTGGCATTTTGTCTCGTTAATTTTTATTCGCCATTGTTTGCACCAGGTTTCCAGTGAGTTTAAATGACTTTGAAGATTTCTAAATGCGAATACGAGATCGTTATGCGGGGAGAGGATGGCAGTGTCATCTGCAAAAGTGGAGACCAGTGTATGAGGGGAAGTGGGGATGTCAGCAGTAAATTAAATTTAATAATTATAATAATAATTATTTATAATTAAAATGGTAATCTAGATATGGGGAAAATGGAATGTTTAATAGCCTGTTCAAATACATTTATTCAGAGTTAACCGAGGTCATCGTAATCGGAGTGAGTGTGTTCAGAGCACCTCCACTGTGGCCTAACTACCTCGTTCGCTCACTCAATGTCACACTTGCTGGACACAAAATGATAAATGATGCTGATGAAATCATAGAATTCAGATTGCACAGAATTCATACAAAGCTCAGCTTTCTACATTATTCAAATAACTTCCAAATTATAATGTAAAATATATTTATAATATTACTTAAAGAAAACATGTATTATATCATTTTATTGAAATTATAAGTTTTAATAACTCATGGAAAAATGAAATAAATAAAAACACGTGTTGTGAAATATAAAACGACTTTTACTTATTGTATTTCACACACTGACAAAATGACAAATTTTCTTCACCCTTAGAAATTTTACCAGTTGCAATGTTGCTTTCAACACAATAATAGCGTTGGTGGGAGAGGATTAAGGGAACGTAGTATTATTCTAAAACTGAACTTTAATAAGGCGTGAGCTCCCCTAGAATCCCATTAAAACTTCACATTCCTTGGAAAAAAAGCTTTAAACAAAACCTGATAATTGATGTATGTATGTGTATGTGTGTATATACGTAGTTCGTATACTAAGTTTACAGAAGCCTGTTGATACCTTTAAAAAAAAAATGGCGATTCACTGAAAATAAAAAATACATTCACGTTTCAGAAATTTCGATCAAAACGTTTCGGGCATATTCTCTGGTTAGACGAGAATGTAATATCAAGTTTTGTACTTTCCTTTTTTTTTTTTTGCGTTATGGTGTACACCACCCACACAAAATACAACCAAGCGATGACAATAATACACATAGACCATCATTTTCTAAAAAATCAAATTTTCGTGTTCCGGTAAGTACAAAGTAAACATTTCCGGTGGAAGTTCAATTTCGAGAATCTGACGCGAATTCGATAATGTCTCTTATAATAATGAGAGAATATAAAAATACGCCATCTGTTAAAATAATATAAGAAATGAAAAGCTTTTTTTTTTAAGTCATATAATATACAAACGTATATTTTTCCTAATTCTCTATTATAAACTTAAATAAATTACAAAGGCGTATAAAGCCCTCCGCTTACTTAACAGGGTATAATTTGTTATGTGGTAATATATACGTATATATGTATATTTGTGTATATAAATATATGTGCATATTCATACATAAGACGGTTAATTTCCTGCTTTTAAACCTTTTTTATGGAATTTTACTTCCGTTAATAAATTTCATTCCGTTGCCCCGCTCCTAAAATCTCCCCTAACAAAATCCTTAATATTTATATACCTCATATAAACGATAAGTATTTCTTAACGTTGAACATATAAATAAAATAAATTTTATTTCCAAAAAGCGTAAGTATATTTCAATGTATTAAAAAGAAAAAATCTTGTGTGAAACTCTCTCACAATTTCCTTTAATGGCCATTGTTGCCTCTACTCGTAAATTTTCTTCAAATTTGAAAATTACAAAATAATGAAGTCAATAAACGTTTAAGGCATTTAGGGTAAATATAGTTAGTGGGCAGGGGGAACGCCATTGTCAGCCACCACCTACAATGGCAGTTTAATCTTTTGCTTAACTTACAGATTCCTAGGAACGCGAATAGAAAATCCATATTTCCGGAAGCTGTTTGAAATAAAAGTGATAAAAGTGAAATGTGCGATTTCCATGTTAATAGTGAAATCGCTGATGTTTCTTGCAGGAATTCCGCAAAACTCAGAATTATGAATTCCATAAAGCTCTTCCGGTTAACCGATCTTCTTCAAACTAGTAACTCTGGCATTACAGTTTTTTGTAGCACTTTGGAAGAAAACTGAACGCTACAGCACATCCTGAAACATTCAAAAAATTCAATTTAGTAAAATTTTATGTGCACAGTTGCTAAGCAAAGTTTAAAGCAAATCGTTGAAGCCTTTTCTCGTGAAAAAAAACATCGCTAAAAGCTAAAGAAAAAAAAATCATTTAATAAAGTCGCATTTCCTATGTTGTTTTTTTTTTTTATTGCAACTTCCTGTAAGATGAAAAATGTTTAGGATTGATACCTAAATGGAATATCAGGTTGGAAGATTTTAAGAGTTTTACTTTTTGAAATGTTTTATTCACACACACACACACAAATAGAGAACTTTTTTTAGAAAACTTTAGAAACTTTAGAAAACATTTTTAGAAAACTCAATTTAGAACATTTGAAATGATCTAATACTTGCTCTTTCTAGGAATCAGACGACATAAAAATTAGTTAATGTAAAAAAAACTAAACTACTAATAAACTTAAATAAATAAACGAATCTCTGGAAATGCGATAGTTTAGACTCAATAAATTTGCCTAGTTTGACTTTGATTGAAATAACTACTTGGTTAGTTTT
Organism: Triatoma infestans; assembly: GCA_011037195.1. Classification (NCBI taxonomy): domain Eukaryota; kingdom Metazoa; phylum Arthropoda; class Insecta; order Hemiptera; family Reduviidae; genus Triatoma; species Triatoma infestans. The sequence continues at coordinate 11,429 of JAAEAF010006853.1, forward strand.
GATTAAAAATAATGGTACAACAGGAAATATAGTGTTAATATCAAAGACTTGTTTTTCACCTGGTCTTTCAAAAGAACAAAGGATATTATTCTGTTCTATACTTTTAAAATTTAAAAGAAAAATACATTGTTCAAAAAAAGACACTTGAGTTTATAAAAGATTTTTCTTTTTTGTTTAAAAAAAAAAGAAAAGGAAAAGCGGAAAGTCTGTAGAAGGTGGAACAATGAAAGGAAATGATGATGGAGGGCCGTCAGTGAAGGGGAAGTAACTGCAGGAAATGTGTACATCTAATATCTACTTGGTACTGCCGCCTAGAGGCTACCGGAAGTTACTTATCCAAAGCATAATACCTTTTATTTTTAGTTTGTCTATTTTCTTTTTTCTTTTAAATTTTTTTTTTCTCACAAAATACACAAAGAAAAATGTTTGAAAAATAAACAATTTCCCCACTTCTCTTTGTTGCTTATTAATTTAATTTCGTTGAATATCGCCATGTTTAATTTGTAGAAATTATTAAAATAATCCCGAAGTTGACGTATATTAAGTTTTTAATAAAAGTATTATTACTATGACAATTTTATTATATGGCCAATGAAAATCCAGATTGAATTATATATACACACGGCTTACTTTTATTGAATTTCTCGAAATTTCAGTTCCAACATTTCCTTCAAATAGAGGACATGAAAACTTGCATTTTAAATGAAAACCTAATTTGGAATATTTGGCAGATTGACATTTGCTCTTTTTTTAATCAACAATTACTAACCTTCACTTTGGTTACTTTGGCTATGACTATTTTGTTTTCTATTCTAAGGTAATAAATCAAATGAACAGGGTAGAACACACCTCCAATATTGAATGTATTTATTTAACAAACAAAAAATAAAAACAAAACGATCGAATTCAGATCGTGCCGGCTGTTATGGAATGGTTTACATGGGAATCAGATAAATTGGATTATGGGATTTTCATTAGTATGAAAAGAATATAGTTGGTAATCCTACATGCAAGTACTATCTCTAATGATAGTTATACTGTATGTAAGAGTAGAGTACAGATACTAAATTTGTAGAAAAGAGAATGAGCTGTTTTACAGTCAAGTGGAGGGTTTAGCGTTAGGAAACTTCTAAATTGGAGTGAAAAGCTATATATTTTATACATACATACATACACACACATACCATATGTATATACGTATATAGTAGTTTAGTAAAATTGAGGAATTTGAACGAATATGAGGAATGAACGAATTGAATCAGTCTGCACTCTCTGATGAGCCTAGGTCTAACTACGAAGTTAGCCAGGGAGATATGGATGCACGGAGGATGGGTGGGGATGTAGGCTACAGTTTCTCCTCACGTCTATAAAATAGAGAGAATATTTCTGTATATATCAGTCAGTACCGCCTATCCTGTTCCTTCACAGTTGTTCCTGGGGGGGGGCTCCCTCACTCTCTCTCTCTCTCTCTCTCTCTCTATATATATATATATATATATATTATAGCAGGATGGGCGCTATGTTTCAGGCCTTGTACTTCACCCCACCCTACCCCCACTGTAATATGTATGTTTATGTTTTAGATGTGTTTGTATGTATTGTGCATATGTGTATATAAAGTATGTGACGCTTGATAAACCTTAATGCTTTTCACTTTTTGTTTTGTCCATTTTCCTGCCTGACGTCATACATACAATTCCTGGCTCTGTTTGTATTCTGTATATCTGTTTCATAACTTTCCCACCCATTCACTCACTCTCTTTACCTCTCTCATATATATATAAAATGAATCTAAATATATTTAATACACAGACATATATTTCTAAAATGGGATGGACTTTGTTATATTATGTAGCATATTTTATCATTCACTGAATTAAAATTCATTTCAAATTTCAGTTGAAAGAAAAAAATACAAAAAATGGATTTCTCATTTTGTCCAGGTACCTAAATAAAAATAAGGACTTGGTTTTAAATTTATCTGTTTATGCATTCTTTATTCATTACAAACGAAAAGGGAGAAGGCAAGTGAAGACAAAATGAGTCTGATGTGAAACATTCACGTGATTCTTTCACAACAGCAGCTGACGACTATATGTTGTCTGCATCCACCGCTTCACTGCGCATCAGTCGCCATGCATTGTACATCTCACCGTATGTTTCACACCTCATCTTTACATAGCCCTCTAATAAGCAGCAAGATTAACAAGATCCACCAAACTTAGCGAAATTTATGCAAAAAAGAGGCCAAATTCGGAATTTGAATCGGTCTTAAATCAACATCCAAACAAGCAACAACAGTCTTCAACTAGAATTTAAACCAGCTGGGCAAGTTTCAGTCAGCTGGCTAATAAACTATGTTAGAACAAGCAAGATTTCTAATCAGCTGACAGTCATGAAATCAATGCTCACCAGCGCCAGCATAATCACTCGTCGCTCGGTTACTCTAATCTGTATTCATTTCTATTATTCCTTCCTCAGTTTAAACGAAATTATAAATGTAAGTCGAAGTGCGGTAATAGGGAATTTTTTATTTTTAACCATTTTTCAAAGATCACTACCTTCTTTTTTTTTAAACTAAACGTTTTTTTTTTATTAAGCTGAATATTTGACCGATATTAAAATTAGATTTTGACTTAATTTTTGTTTCTTTCTTCAATTTTCTTGTCTTGATGACAATTCTTATATTATTCATTTAATCCAGTTTTTTATTTATTTATCGTTTCTGTTTTACCAGAAACATAGTATAATCTAGGTCTATATTTGGACCATAGTATGTAGTCTAAATTTCCGTTCTGAATACAACATAAATTAATCTAAGTAGCTATCAATGAAGTTATAAATGAAAACTTCCCTGTATAATGCATTCTTTTTTGATCGGTCACGGGGCGAACATGGAAACATGAATTAAAGGAGCGCTTTCAGATTATGCGCATTAAATAAGCGACTTACTGATCCGAAACTAAGATTCTCAGAATATGAAATGCAGCATAATCATAGCTTATGATAACAGTGCAAGATGATAACTGTAGGGAAATCAGAATACAGTATAACTTTAAAAGTGAGAGAGACGTAACAAAATCAAGAGAAAGAGTGAACAAATCGTATACTATGGAATATTTAGAATAAGTTATTGCAGTGATAATAAAACCACTAAAACTTAAAAATAATAAAAAAATATATTACGGACAAACCTATAATATGTTTAAAAATGCGCTGAACGAAAGTAAAATATCAATCAATTTTCTTTAAATCAAAAAAACAATGCAATTTGTTTGTTTTGGGCCATCTACTCACACAATATACAGGAGGAATGTAGGATTACCTGGGAAACTTGTACAATAAAAAAATTCTGGTTGTACATTCACATAACTTTCTCCTAACCCACTTTATTTACTGTGTATTATTATGAAGAACATTAGTGTCCGTTATTTCTATTTCCTCAGTAATATGTACGGTATCCCAAAATCGAAGAATAAAAAATGCATAAATAACACTAATGAAAGAAAATAAGCAAAGAAGCTTGACGCTATTGTTCCCCTATAACCCCCCCCCCATCAAAATCAATTTTCCTGGAAAAATGTTTCAAATAAAAGTGATTTCTATCTATACAGTTAACATTCCAACTTTAAAGGAAACCATATTCCTTTTCGAAAAAATCCAAAAAACTCGAAAACCTATACTGTAAAATCGCCCTTCCGGTTAACCGAATTTATTCAAATTTGAAATTCTACCAATGTTTCTAATGTATATTAATATTATGTAGATGGCAGGTAAAACCGTATATTATATGAAGTGGTACTTTAGAAGCAACATAACGCGACTCAATCCACACAACCCGCCAGAAATCAATTTTCCCAGGAAATAAAAGTGACAGCGATTTATGTGTGTAGATATTATACGAAGTTAAAAGAAAATCGTTGAAGCCGATTTTGAAAAAATCAAGAAAAAATGAAAAAAAAAATGTGGTGGTGCCTAAGCGAAATACTAAATTTGAGCTTCCTGCAACTTTTCGTCTTTGAGATAATCTGTTAACACACACACAAATATGTATATTCAGACCATTCGCTAAAATCATATTTTTCGTATTCAGGAACGCAAAAACATGCATTTCCGGTGAAAACTCAGTTTCGAAAATCTGGCACGAGCGCAATAATTTCCTCTTACTAGGGGGTCAAAGAAAGTAAAAAAGGCATGCAATAAACACTATTCACTTAACTCGTCGTACATTGAAGTCTTAAGCATCTTATTCGTCGTAAACATCATTTGCTATGTCATTTTCCTTCTAAAAGTATTATAAATAAACTCTAACAACTTCATTAAATAGTCTCTTAATGATAAAAAATAAGTTTTTTACTTACTTATTTGCTTAGTAAGTAAGTAAAAGTCTTATTTTTTATTAAGTAAGTAAGTTAAGTTTTATTACTAAGTAAGTACGTCTTTTGTACGATCTTTTTAACTGCCCACACTCGCGCTCGCCCCATTATCTCCTTCCACTTACTGCCTGATTATAATACCACTCCTCTATATATTGCGTGTTTATTGAGAATAATGAATGCAGAATTGAAATTAAAAGTAGGTGCAAATAGGTGTTTTGGGGCACTACTGAAAGTGTTAAACTTCCGGGCGCTCTCTAGAGAAGTGAAACTGTTAATATACAAGACGTTTTAAGGTGTAGAGCAACGTACATCACAAAAGAAGAAAAACTCTCGTTAAATACTTGGGAAAGGAATATCTTTTGACCCCATAAAGAAAATAAAAAGTACCGAATAAGGAGAAACATTGAACTGAGTGAAGAGCACCAGAGCCAGCATTTAGTGTGATGGATAAAGTGAGGACCTAATACTCTGGATGGATGGATGCAGTACCTCTGCAAGCCACCAGCGTCTCCTCCACTTATATTAATAAAGTTTACCATCCCTACCGTTTTATAACTGGCAATATGACATTTCGTCTTTAACAAAAAAATAGATTTCACTATTAGAAAACTTGTCTACAAAACAGCTGATAATAAAATTAAAAATAGGGTGACCGTTCAAATACTATAGTGACGTAATGAAGCTTTTTTGGCCTCCCATTCCTACAACATTCTATTTATACCCAACTACCCTCTATTGATTCTGAGAATATAGTTGTTTGCACACACATATACACATATCTTCTTCATATTATGTTCATATATATAATATGAACAAGATTTATATGCCAATATAAGTTTTTCTTTTACGTTGGAGAAGAAGATGACAGAAAAGTTAGCATAGCATAAACAGTTTTCCCAAAGAAAGGTTTTGTAATAATGATGTCAAACAAGAAAGGATTGATAGATTTTCCTTTTCTCCTTACTATCAGCACACAAAAAAATGTTTTTCTGTTTGGAGTTCAAATAGCTCCATAATGGTTCGCTCTAACTTCAAATTATGTCCTTTTTTTCCATTTTTTGACAAGAAATAAAATAAGTTGTACTTTCTTTTATAATTGATTAATTTAAAGAAAAACTGATAAAGACTAGGAAATCTAGTTTTGAAATTCGATTCAAACCGGAACTTGCATGATTTGTGATTTTATGAAAAGATATTTGGTGCTTTCAGTAACTAGTTTGTATTTTTGTATCACAGTATTCTTAATGGTAAAAGTTTCGGTTAAAAAACGGGGAGCTTTAATAAGTTTGTCGTACATAGAGAGTAAATTGAACTTTACAATTTCTTGTAGAAAATCTGAACTAAAAATTTTCCATTAGAGTGTCATTTAGTATATATGTCCGCCGGAGTGTAGACTAGGCCTGCTGAGTACCTTTAGCCTTTGGCTTGCAACCTTCACTAAACTTTCTCTAGTGTAATCACACTGAGAGCTCTCAAACCTTCGTCTGCTCAACAGCTCTTTGGTTGCTCTTCTTCTTCATTTGGTGCCATCAAAACTTGGAGTTCATTACAGTTTTAGTCTGACCATGGCGATCAGTTACACTAACAATTACCTTAATAAGTTTTACCCTCTACACCTTTTTGGCACTCACTAGATGCAATAAACCTTAAAACCATTCACTCAAAAAAATGTCCTATTTTTGGTTACAGGTATAAGCATTCTGAGCCTAGCAAGCCAATTATTCGCTTAATTTTGTTTCAATTTGCTTTGAAATTAGACAAAATTATATATATTTAAATTGTTTTTTGTTTTACCAAAATATAGTTCTATTCTATCTGTTTGTAGTACTAATGTGATGAACAAGTGAGAAATTAAGTGGACTGTGTTATTTGTTGAGACGACTGACTGACCTACTGACTTAACTATTGAAGCGGCAAAACGGAAGCATATTGCATCAACGGCCTACTATGCGCTGCTTCATTCTGTCATGACTACGGCCCAATGTTGTGCGGAAGCCCGCCACCAGCGGTGAATGTGTTCAAGTATCAAAAGAAAGCAGTGAGAATAATATGCAGGGTTAGAAAGGGTACAAGTTGTCGTCAACAATTAGGCTTTCTAACACTACCTTGGTGTTATATCTTAAATGTTATTTGTACAAAATTCATAAATTTAGACGTAGAGAGACACTACATAAGTTATCGATACGGCAAAGCAACTTATGTGAAGTGTGTGCACATCGTACATCAAAATTTGAAAAAAGCCCACAATAGGTGGCCGCTAAAATCTATAATTGCTTGCCTAGTCTTTACTTCAGATGGGCTTACCTAGAAACAAAATTAAACCTGAACTTACAGAATATATGCAAAATAAAAATTATTACTCCATAAATGAGTATCTCACTCTAGTGATTTAGTAAATGAGTGAGTACCTCATTCTTTTATGATTGAAAAATTTTGACACAGTTCTATATCTTTGGTGCTGTATAAATAAAGTATCTATCTATCTATCTAATCACTAACCTTTCAAAGGAAGACTGCATTTACTCCACGAATGGGCCGATATTGATGTTCAGTCTTATTGTCCCAAGAGTTTCTATTTCATTAATAAAACATCCAAGCTTTGTAAGGAAAGGTAACTTCTGATTTCTAAATTTGTACCAGAGAAGAGCCAAATTTGGAAGTCGCCGATATAAATTCGGGATCGCTCACACTAATGAAAAGGTTTTATGGACAAAATCTCTTCAGGATTTGGGTAAACAGATTTTGACCTATCTGAGATCGCTTCCTGATAACCAAGTTGAATAAGTATCATGTTTTAGCTCCCTATATTTTTTGTTTTAGTTACGTTGCTGTGTGTGACAAAATACATAAATAACTCACAAAAGAGACCAATCTCAAAAAAAAAAAACTGTTCGGGCTTAGGAAACCTTTCGAAGACTAATATGTAGTTCTGTTAAAAACTCAATATTTAAAAAAATATGACACGATTTCTCTTACAGCAATAAGAGAAATTAAAAATGAAATAGTGCAGATTCTTTTGCGAATTACATTGTCAGAAGAAATCTATAATGTTTTACTAATATCGTATTTTGAGAGAATACTATTCTAGAGAGTAGTTATCTTTATGTTTTAAGATTTAGCGCTTTTTTGATTGATGAAAGCCTTGCTATCGACATTTACAAGATTTAGATACAAATATTAAATAAAATTTAGCATGAACTGTTTGCAATAAAGAATATTGAAGTAGTTAGTAGATGTCTCTTTCACCCTCAATAACTGTAGCGAAATACTAGTCACAGCACTTTAGTAGTCACGTAGTGGATTTAGTAGAATTGGATAAGTGACATTGTTTGTTGGTTGGTAGAGGATGTGACTAAGTCATGCAAAGTGAACTGAGTTGACTGAAAGTGTTTTTTTATTTTGTTCATTTTCTTGGGTTAAATAACATGGAAGCAGGCGAGACAAAGAGGAAGGCAGAAATAAGAGAAAAGAAAAAAATAAATAAATCAATGGAAAAGAAAATTGAACCGTGACACGTATTTATCTCTTTACATGATTTGGCATGGTAGAATAGTATAGCTCAGACATCGGGAAATCGGTGGATGGAAGTGGAAAACTGAGACACTCATGACCGGGGGGAAACTATGGGTGTGGGGTAAAAAAACAAAGGAGTGGGGAAAAAGGAGAAACAGATATTCATCTTCCCCTCTGTACAGAGGGGAAGAGAGATTGAAGAGAAACTTGGCAATGGAAAACTTTATCCATGTGGTCTATTTTATACAGGGACTACTCCCCTCTGGTTGGAAAAGAGAAGCTGGGGTGGGGGTCTAATGTAGAAAGCGCGTGTCTGCCAGCAGTAGTAGGAGCTTGCTTTTAAGAAACGGAGAACTGAGTGACATGGTCTCCCCATTCCCTGAGTGAAAGCGGGTAGCTGAGGCTAGAGATTGCTGCAAGCATGGTGGCAGGGTGGAACAGCTCTGTCAGGGCTAATAGCTCAGCCAAATTACCTTCTCAAATGTGCTAAACAGTTGTTTGGTTGCTCATATTACAAATCTCTTTCTAGTTCACCAACATTAAAACGTAAAGGATAAACAACAATCCCCGACGCTTGCCACTAAATTAAATTGCTAACTAAATAAATCCTTTTTTTGCTTTGCAAGTCACAACTAAGTTACCATTACTTTCTTTTACAAGGTTATCAATATTTATGCATAATGTGGAAGGTTAGCTTGCTGCTATTATCTACATTAATGACATTATTATATTATTCATTATTATTGTTACTACTCCATTCAATAGAGACCTTACTAAATTACTGTTAAAATGATAACGCTAGTCGCGTGCTTTTTAACCACAAAATTAAATAATGGACCATTTTCTTTTTTAAAACGATTCTTGAAACGTGACATTTTTATAAAACAGCTGTTTATAAACATGAGATTTTTGTTATTTATACCAGATTTTAGACATTCACTGATTTAATTATTTATTTTTTAATTTTCTAATTTTTTTTGGAGACACAATTACTTTGTTTTTTTAAGTACTGTTCAACTTATTTTTAGCCTTCCATTTTATATATATATAGCGTGTCAGGAGAAAATATTTCCAAGCATTTAAGTAGAAATAAGTTCCACAACAAAATTAAATTTCACTTCTTTTCCTATATATTTATAGGAACTTACTATATATATAATTTCAGTTAGCGGTAGTTTGTAGTAGAATGTCGACGAATTCCTGTGAAGCATCACTTTCAACAGTTGTGTTCTGTAATGTTTGATGTCTAGATTTCTAATCTGTTTAATATTTTCCCGGCTAGTTATTTAAACATAAATACAAAACGACAGAAATTAAAAAACTCCATATTCAAACCTTTTGCTCGATCTATTTCAATCACAATACGAACAAATTTCATATATCATTAATTATCTGCTGAATCTAAAATTTAATAGTGTAGTGACTTCCTACATTCGTTTTTTAATTGAATAGATTGCAGCAATCAGCTTCCGATCAACGATGCCCATCAGTTACAGCGATCAATATCTGATTGTCATTTGAAACAAAACACGTTGGTTTTTATTTTATTGCAATGTAGCTAAATGGAGATCAACAATTTATTCTATCTTGCAATATTAACTACAATAAACACAAAGAAAATATTGCTTCACAAGAAATTGATAAAGAAAAAAGTTTTAAGCAGCTCTATTTACAAAGCAAAAGAAAAAAAAAAACAATTTTTTTCATTAAAAGTTTTTAACAAGCTTGTTTTATGTAACTTTCTCTTTAGAAAGAGAAAATGAATTAAGTAATGTAAATAATAAGCATTAGTCGGTTATATTTCTGTTTTAAAAAAAGTAGCTACTTTACTGACGTTAGTGTTTTATCATTTTCAACTTTCTCTCACTGTCTTTGTCTATAAAAAGAAAAATTTACGATCGTGTCAGAGTTTCGAAACTAATTTCTCATTGGAAACGTATCTCTTGAGTTCTTTTACGAAATGATTTCCAACATGAAATCCGACATAAAGGATTCGATAGAAAAACATTTACCGGAAATGGAAATACACCGAATGATTTCTTTAATGTTAAGATCTAATATTTACAAAACATCGCCAGATCAGGTATAAGGTGCGAGTCTACCACGGTCACAATATTAGGATCACGTAAATTTAGTAAATTCCTAGAATTCGAAATGTAAAGAAAATAGGTTAACCTAGTTGTCGCGAATTTAAAAGCCCCACGAATTTACATTTACTCATTTTCAGTTGGTTTTTTTGGCCGCTATGCGGATTATTCTTCAACTCTGGGTTATTATGAGGGTTAACATTTCAATTACGAGTTTATAATCATTTTCAGTTGGTTTTTTGACCGCCATGCGCATTATTCTTCAACTCTGGGTTATTATGAGGGTTAACATTTCAATTACGAGTTTATAATAATCTTTTATCATTCCTTAATTGTGTAATCTTTTTATTATTTTGGCTGAAACGCTACTCTACTTGAGCCCAGCACAGGCACCATTTGACTTACCTTCAGCCAATTATATTCGTCCATTGGCGTACGAACACTTTTTCTTACCCCCAAGCTGAGCGTTACTTTTCGCCATTCTCTGTTACCAAGTAATATACGTAATGCAGTGTTTGAAGATGAAATCCGTACTATACAGTTATATTACATATACAGACCGCTCTAAGTTGGATGATGAAGTGGGGAGCGCATATTTTGACCCAGTAGGAAAAATTAGTGCTCTCTTCAAATTACCGACAAATTCATCAATTTCACTGCAGAATCAGTTGCCACATGGGAAGCACTTAGATATATTAAAAACATTAAAATATTCATTACAGTTTATCATCGTTTCGGACTGTAAGAGTGTATTATACAAATTAGAATATGTTAAAATACAAAAGAAATAACCATATAATCATGAATATAATGAAAATATTAA
>JAAEAF010006854.1:0-79771 GCA_011037195.1 Triatoma infestans
GTTTCAACGCAGCCGAAAAATTTCAGTAAATCAATAATTACGATATATTATAAAGGTAATAAATATTCAATAGATACTGAAGAGAAATTTGGACCAAAAAGAATCATTATTGCATATATTTATTCATTACCCTGTTATTATAATTACAGGGCTCAGTTTCTAACTAATATACGTCCAGATCAGTACACAATCAGCAATCTTCAGGACATTTTTAATATTGATAATAATGGTAAATTAAATAAAAATGTGTTTTTTCTGTTCTTGGTTAAGAGAGAGGAGCTTTGCTATCGATTTGTAACTCAATGTTTATTTATTTTTTTCTTTTATATACTTTAAATTTGAGTTTACTTTTTTTGGATACTGTTTGCTTTTGTCAATGTCATCAGGGGCCTGCTCTAGGGGCGGGCAACCCGGACATTTGTCTGTAAGTGTGGGAAAATATTTTTATGTTAAATTCTCAAATTTCACTAATCGATTTTTTCGTTCGCTAAAAATTTATAGTGCGTAGCGTATTTATATTATTTATGTATTAAAGCTAAAAATATTTACTTTATTATTGAAAAATTATCGTAGAATTTGTAAAAGACGATGCTTGAACTTGTTTGAACAAGCATATACTTCTCTGAACAGAATAGTATTAGCTCGCATACAGAATGCTGCTTCAGCTTGTGTTTGAACATGCATAGACTTGCTTAAAAATATATATACACTGCTGGTAAAAAAGTTTGGTGGACCACCTAGAATAAAAATGTATTATATTTATTTTTGTTATTTAATGATTTGCTATGAATGAAATAAAATGTCAGTAATTCAAAAATGTTATTTTTTTTTATTTATTTATTTACAAATTAGTATGGGCCAGCTCACTTAGAGCTTTACACATAGAGCTAATTGAAAGAAAAAGTACAGAAACAATAAAACAAAGATGAGTCTTCTCAGAGATCTTGGTAGAGTCTGGGTTTTAATCTTCTGGATGAAATAGGCTCGCCTATGTGGTAATGTGAAGCTGAAGGTAGTGTGCGAAGCGATAGGAAGAAATTGTCTGTAAGTCTAGTTATGTGTGTGTATATATTTGGCATGTCAAGTTCTCCGTGTGTTTGTGTGTATCTGACAAACTAGGGAGCGTTTAGTGCAATTCGCAGTACCTTGTTTTGGAAAGTCTGCAATCGTTTTGTCAGTGTGTTGCTAGCTGTTATCCAAACTGGACAGGCGTATGTCAGGAGAGGTCTAAGGAGAGTTTTATAGAGTAATGTGGTGCAGGAGTGTTTGAGTGGTGTGTTTCTGTTAATGAGTGGGTAGAGTTGTTTCAGTCGGGTGTTTGCTTGTTGCAGTTTAGTGTTAATGTGTAGTCTCCAGGTGAGTCTTGTATCAAGGATTACGCCCAGATAACGCACTCCTTGGTCTTTTTGTTTCCAGGGAATTTCCTGGTTGTCAATTGTTAGTAGGCGAAGGTCTTCATTCCGAAACCGCCGGAGAGCGAAGATTTTCGCTTCAGTTTTAGATGGGTTTAACTTTAGCTTCCATCGGTGAAACCAGCCATATATACAGTCTATTGATGTTTGTAAGTCAGTAATGCTTTCGTTAATGTCTGCGTTGGGTGAGGCTATCATGGTATCGTCCGCGTAGGTAGCTAATGTCGCTGTAGCAGGTCAGGTATGTCCGAGCAGCAGAATTTGAAGAGTATTGGGCTATGATTGCCCCTTGTGGTAGTTCCGCTAGTATTTGTCTTTCTGTACTGAATGTATTATTGAGTCTTACCTGGAATGTTCTGTCTTGTAAGAAGGATCCTATAATTCGATAGGTATGTTGGTGCGTTTGTGTTATTAAGTTTGTAAAGTAGTCCAGAGTGCCAAACAGTATCAAATGCAGCAGCTACGTCAAGAAATATTGCTGCCTTGTATTTTCTTTCCTCAAAATTGTGTACAATTGTTCTGTGACTCTTTTTAGTTGGTGTAGTGGTGAGTGTTTTTGTCTGAATCCGAACTGATGAGGTGGGTTTGTGTTAGAGACTGTCAAATGTTTTAAGAGTCGTTTGTATATTATTTTTTCTAATATTTTGGAGAGACAGTTTGAGAGACTGTTAGGGCGATAGCTGTTAGAACGCTTTTTAGCTTACCAGCTTTGTGAAATACTATTACTATAGCATTCTTCCACTGTTTGGGAAAATATCCTAATCGAAGACAAGCATTGAAGATCCCAGTTAGGAATGCAAGACCTTTCAGAGGCAGGTTTTTTATGACAATATTGGGAATTAGATCGTCTCCCGGGGCCTTTTTGTTGGGGAGACCTTTGATAATGGATACAATTTCGGAAGGAGAAGTAAATGCGATAGGAAGTTCTGCTGTGTGGTGAGGTTGTTGGAGTTCGGAATTGATGTGGTCTTCAATGTCCTGGTCCGTATGGTCAGTTAGAGTAAATTTGTTTTCAAGATGAGTCGCTATTGCTTCGCATTTTTCTTCATCGCTTATTGCCAACATGTTGCCTGATTGTATTAGAGGAATCTGAGTGTGTTCGTTGAGCAGTCTTTTTGTTTCTTTCCAGAGACAACAGTCACCTGGAATCATCGCTTCTAAGTATGTTCTGTAAGTGGAGATTCTGTAGTTGTCGAGTTCCCATTTGATTTGCCTAGCTAGTCGATTGAAGTGAGTTTTATTTGAAGGGTCTCTAGTTCTCTGCCAAATCTTATGAATTCTGTTTTTCTCAAGAATTTGCCCTGGTAGTCTGTTAGTTCTGTGGACGTTGTCTTGTCGTTTATAAGTAGAGTAATAAACACCTTATAAATTGCCTATGTAAAAGTGTGAAGTGAAGTGTCAATGTCGTCGTAGAATCTGTAATGAGTTGGTATTGTTAGTAGGTTATTCATTTCATGTCTGTAAGTTTCCCAGTCTATCTTTCCAGTGACTAATTTTGGTGGTTGTTCATTATGTTGTATGTGAAAGTGAAACGCACATATTACTGGAAGGTGGTTGAGTCCAGTTCACTGATTGGGTCCAGATGTATTGGCATATTAACATTGCGTGATAATGCGATGTCCAGTATGTCAGGTTGGTAGGTACGTTGTGTAGGATAAAATGTGGGTTCTTCTGGGGCTGAGATCAGTATGTTTAAGTTGTCTGTCGCCATCAGTAGCCTGGTACCATTGTTATTGATAGTTCGGCATCCCCAGTATGTATGTTTGCTGTTGAGATCTCCTAGTAACAGTGTGCTGTTCTGTGTAAAAATTTGTTGAAGGTCGACTTCCAGAAGTCTAGTGTTCGGTCTTAGATAGACAGATAGAATTATTAAAGGGCCTGTTTGGGTAGCTACCTGAATAGTTACAGCTTCAAGGTTAGTTAATGGAGTTAGAGGGATTGTCTGGTGTTTAATACTTATTTTCACACAGAGGGCGACACCACCTGAAGCTATACGTGTCTGTCTATCAGTTCGGTAGGTGATGTATCCTGGTATTTTGAGTCGGTCAGTTGAGTTAAGATGTCGGTGTTGAGCGAAGATGCATCCTATGTCAATGTCGTATCTAGTAAGAAAGTCAGAGAATATGACGTTCGTGATTTAAGTCCGTTGGCATTCCAATTTACTTGTGTTAAGTTATGAGTGTGAAGCTGTCTATGATTGTCCATTGTTTGAATAGAAGAGTTCTGAACCAGGTTAGAGAGCAATTGTTTTAGATGTGGGATGATAGGAGTGATTACCTGTAGAAGTAGATCTTTTATGGCATTGAATATAGTTGTTGTAGGTTCGGAAGAAACGTCAGAATTCTGGTGAGACGGCCTGAATGTTCTTCTTCTTTGTGCCCAGTGATTGGGAATTGAACTGGTAGGAGTGCTTGTGCTAGGTTTCTCTGGAGAAAATTTAGAATTTATTTTGGATGGAGCGTCTTGAGGCATATTGTTTGTCCTTGATGAGGTGTTTTCTTGTGCTTTTCTTGATTTCTTCTATTGATTATGTTGATTAAGGTTTGACATTTACTAAAGTTGGCTGTATGATCCCCACTGCAATTGATGCATTGGGTGTTTCCAGCTGGCGGTTTGGACATACGGAAAAGTGATAGTCGCCTGCGCATTTTACACATTTAGGGTCTAGTCGGCAGTAGTTTTTGGTATGGCCATATTGTTGACAATTTGCACACTGTGGGATGCGGCTGGTCTTTCATCTGGGTCCCCTGTGAATACTGGGTAAGCTGAAATATTGCTCTTCCTTTGTTGTCATTTTCCAAAAGTACTGCGCAAAGAGGGGTTGGTACAGGGTTCACATTTTTTGTTCATTAGCCTGGTAACTGAGATTACTGGATAGTTTTGTATTAATTCTTCAAATATTTCTTTATCAGTGACTGAGTATGGTATACCCCTGATTATAACTGATAATTTTTGTCTTCGGGGTTCACAAATGTGGTGTAGTATTTTGTGCCTGAGTCATCGTAAAATTTTGTGAGTGTTTTAAAGTCATCTGAATTTTTTAATAGTATTTTCAGCTTGTTTTTGCATAATTGGGTTTCAAAAGAAGTGCCGATTTTGTTTTTAATTTCTTCAATAGTAGCTTGATAATTTTCTGTGTTCATTATAAAAATTGGTGGGATTTTCATCTGTTTGTTTGAGTTAATCTGTGGTTCTTCAGGTTCAATTTCGGATAACGGTGCATATTTATTGTGCGTTGGTATTTGTGGTCTATTGTAAACATGTGTTTTTTGGTTGCGAGAGTATGTTGTAGTTTGGTCAATCTGCATTTCATCTTTGTCGTATACAGTTAGCCGTGGAAAATTAGAATTGGAATTTAAGTCTAAAATTTTGGGTGATTGTGAAGTTTGGGGTTTTTTGAAAGAGATAGGAGGACTGTACTTACCCTCATTGATAATATTTCCTTGGTCTTCATCTAATACTTGTTGTGCCCAATGAGTTAATGCTTCTTCCTTCCTTATGCTCATGTTAATGAGTGAATTAGATATTTTCTTTCTTCTCCCTTTTTCAGGGATTGCTCTTTTGTCAGTTTCCTTGTTTTTCACCTTTAAAAACTTCTCAGAAAAGTCAGTGCAGCTATTTCTCAAAAATGTTATATTTAATCTATATACAATAATATAAGGGATAAAAAATTCATTACAAAGTGTAAATCTTTCCCAAAAATAAATTTCGACTAAACGGCTTTCCATCAAAGTGACCACCTCTCCGCTTAATTACTTC
Source organism: Triatoma infestans (assembly GCA_011037195.1). Lineage (NCBI taxonomy): Eukaryota > Metazoa > Arthropoda > Insecta > Hemiptera > Reduviidae > Triatoma > Triatoma infestans. The sequence continues at coordinate 5,172 of JAAEAF010006854.1, forward strand.
TCTTATAATTCTAGGCATTCTCTCAATCAATTTATTGATTATTTCGTATTCAATATTACTCCACACACGGTACAGTATCTGCCACAGGCATCTGGAGAATTAGGGCGAACTTTTCCACCTAGCTCATCCCACAAAAGTTCAATTGGGTTCAAGACTGGGGATTGCGAGGGCCCGACCATATTAACACTTATTTTTCATCTTCTTTTTCTTTAGGGTATTGTCTACATAATTTGGAAGTATGTTTAGGGTCTCTGTGCTGTTGCATATTGATTTTTTCCCCAATCACTCGCTGACCGCAGGGTAAGACGTGATTTTCTAAAATGCTTTTATAATTTTCTTTTTTCATTACCCCGTCAATATGGACGAGATCACCTATTCTATAGCCGAAAAACATCCCCAAACCATGACCGAGCCCTCTCTGTGCATAACGGTGGGTATTGTGCATTGTGGATGTAGTTTTTTGAGCTGAAAGGTTCCTCCAACCTTTCACTCTGAAGTCTTTGTATTTCAAGCCCACTCTGAACGTTTCTTCTTGTTTGCATCCTTTAATAATAGTTTCAGCGTTGCAACTCTTCGTATTAAGTTCGCTTGACGAAGTCGCCTTTGAACAGTTGAGACAGAAATTGGCCTCGTACTTGTTTTAATAACTTTCCCTCTGATTTTTGGAGCTGGATCGTCTGTTTCTTTTACTTCATAAAATAATGAACTTAACCTCACTGTGGCTGGTGATTTTGGTCTCCCGGAGGGGTGTAAATCTTCATGATCACCATATTTTTTAAACCGTTTGATAGTACGGTGAACACCATTTTTTGAAATTTTAAGTTCAGCCGTTATTTTTCGTTCTGATTTCCCTATTTTATGTAAAGTTCAAATGGTATTTCTGGTAGCAACACTCAGTTCTTTAACTTTGCCCATTTTGTATGAATTCAAAAGAGGAAAATATCAACGTTGCAATAAGATGTACTCGTAAACCGTGAAGATATACTCGTAAACCATGAAGCTCAAGAAGGGAACTAATCCCAATTAAAAAATATAGAATAACAAGTAAGTAAATAATGATTTGTTGACAAACAATATAAAGTCCTAATCTATAAAAAGAATCAATAAGTCCCCAGTTGAAGAAACCTTGTCCTCGCCAGGCTGACACACACACAAAGGACGTGTGCCGGGGTTTCCTCCTCGGCTCTGCAGAAACGGCATAACGCGTTGTCTGCTTGTAGTAAATGGTGTATGTGACAATTCAGCCCGAAAATAAAACTTTTGAGACAAACAAATAATGCGAAAAATTAGATTGAAATAAAGGTTGTACAAGAAAAAAATTATGTTCCTGATCAAAATGATGCTCTGTTGACAAAGTCTGCATTTTCCCTCATAGTCTAGATTGGACATCCCTAAATTTATTTAGTCTACTGCCGCGATTCAGGAAAAAGAAATCTGGTATAAAACAATCACCCTTCATTCCTTTATTGTATAATTCATTGCAAATAAACGGTTAGTGGACATGTATTACAGATAAATAATGCAGGTGAGGATTATACTATTTACCTAAATAAGATTACATTGTATGATATAGCAAGCTCTCTGTCAATCCTGCTTGTGACGGCAATTTGAAGGACAATTTGTCTCAGGACAATTATTTGGAAGAATAGTTTAAATCGGTATTAAATATAATAAATAAAAGTAACTTAATAAGAGAGAAAATAACTTAATTAATTTTTGAGTCACAATTAGCCTCCTTTAACAAATAATTGAATAATTAATAAAAGACATAAAAATATAAAATTTTTCTTTTTTCTTAATGCTTTAAGAATGTAATTGTTGTAGATGAAGTTTATAATAAAAAATAAAATAAACAAATTAAAATTCTTATAAAATAAACAAAAAATACAAATTTTACAATTTAGTTGAAATAAAAAAAGAAAAATAGTTTAAAAACGAATAAAATTAACGTTTCTGAATTTACCGCTAGGTAACAGCACTTACTTAATCTAGAATTTGTAGTAGTTCAAATCATTGCCGCTAGATAGCATAAGCTTCCAGACATACTGCATTGTAGTTCCAAAATTTGTCACCCGATCACAGCGCCATCCTGTGATGTTAAAGATTTTGCAATAGTTAAAAAGGCGTCTTTCTGAAGGGACGGGAAGTGGTTAGCATAATGGACTCCCAAAAAAATCTTTGTAAGTAGTGACACCTAGTGACAAACTGTATAACCATAAATAAAATTGATTTCTCAGTAGGTGTTGTTATCTGGTGGCCATTTTTATAACTACAAATATACTAATTAGTTACTATATTAATTTTAGAAAACAAAAAAAAAATCTGGTCTGAAACACTCACACAATTTTCTCTTACTCCAGTTTTCAAAATTGTAATCGACAAACTTTATAGTTAGTATACCAAATTTAAAAAAAATTCGTCGGTGTTTTTAAGGAGAAAATCACAAAAACTGAAAAAATTACGTAGATGTACATTATAATTGAAAAAAAAAAAGCGTACACTTCATTTTTAAACTAGAAATAAATTAACAAATTAATTTTATTAATATATATTAATAAAATTGAAATAGATATTCATCTTTTTTCTACATAATATTTCTTGCGCAAGCTATTAAGATAATTCTTGGCATATTGTTTGCCAAGATATTTTTCTGGAATAATGCTTGATATGATATTTTTCCCTTCTTTCTTTCATGAGAGCGTTCAGATTTTTTACATTTGTTTTTCAGCTAGAAGCTATAGAGGGCTGCGAATATTAATATTATCGTAGGTAATAACTTAGATACAATGTTAAAATGAGAAATTTAATACTATTGGGGGATAGATTCAAATAGCAATCCATCCTATATAATCATTATTTTTATAAGCATTTATATGTAACTACCAAGATACAGTTCAAGAACTTTTATCTAAATCTTGTCAATAAAATTTACGGGCTAATTTCATTTGTTGGTATTTGATTGAATATTGTATTTGATATATTTTTGAAAGCAGCTTCAAAATCTCTTGAAATGGCTGGTCCAATTGCTTGAAACATTTCTTGAGAAATTTCATTCAATTTATTTATTTATTTATTGCCTAAAGAAACTATACATTTTATAGCAAGAGATTGACCTCTGCTGAAAGCTGAACAAAAAATACAAACATTACAGCTTAATCTTCAAAGTAATAAAATAATATTTAATACTTGATTAATAAAGTAGATAGTAAAAATGATTTAAAAAGACTTTATTCATTTATACAAATTATTTTAGGGAAGGAGTTTGAGGGATCTCCTCGTAGGTATTAAATATACTTTTACAAACCTATGTATACCTTTCCTCCAAAGCCTCAAAGCCGAACATTCCTGCATTCAGCCAGGATTATGCATCATATTTCGCAACATCAACCACTTATATCCTCATTCATGAAGCTTTTTTTATATTTTTTGTTTGCCTTCTAGTCTACTTTTCTTATAGTCCAGATAAGTCCTGTCCACTTAGCTGGGCTTCCATTCTTCTGATAATATATTTCACTTCTTTTGTTCCAAAATTGCTGAGCTTCTGTCTATGGCTGTATCATTCTGTCTTTTCTATTGAACTCCTAGCATATTTCTCTCCATACCTTCTTTGGATAGTCTGAAGCCTTTTTGGATTCATATCTTTCTGTAAGACTAAGTTTCAACATCATAAAATAGACAAGCTTGTTCTAAAACATGCTCTTTATATTTTGCATTAATATTCACTTTTCTAAAGAACTATCTTCTTAATACTAATAGTCATCGAAATTGATTAACAGCTCTCAGTAAACTCTTTCTGCAATCCCCCTGAATTTTCCATTTTGAACAGATATACGTCTGATTTCGAGGTTTAATAAGTAGAATGCTTTTTGTCATTATTAATAATTTATGCTACTACCTTTCTAATTATATTCTACCTATCTACTCCTACCTATCTATTTTTCTAACTATATTAACATTTTCTTTGTTATTTTTTATTTATTTTGTAATAGTACCAATTAGTCATAAATCAATAATTTTTTTTAGTCAGTGCTCCAGTAGGCTAGTTAAACAAAGAAGGTAAAAATGGGTCTCCAATTTCTCTTTGAATTCTGAAATAAGGTTCCCTACCAGTTTGACACTATTCTACATTGGTATCTCCATGAACAACAATAATTTGTATATATTTCTTTATCATTTTATTATTTTATCTTTTATATTATCCAAACATTTTGGAATTCTAATACATTGAACGTAAACGTATGTTTTTTGTTTTATTGTCTATAAAAGCTAATAGACCACACGTTAGATCGAATACACGTTTAATGGAAATCTGTGGAGCCGTTTTTGAGAAATTGGTGAGAAACTGAAAAAATAACATTCTGTAAAGTTGTATTTTCGGTTGATCGATTTTACCGGAAACTTCATTTCAGATGCTGTGGTAGCATATATATAATACGAATACCAAGGTTTATCTTCCTCAGATTTTTCGTTTTCAAAATATGCACACATAGACCATTCGCTAAAAACAATGTTTTCCTATTCAAGGAATCTCAAAACATCTATTTCTGGTGAAAACACAATTTCGATACTTTAACACGATCGCAACACTTCCTCTTACTAGGAGTACGAGAAAGTCAACATTGCCCAAAATTTTAAAGATTATCAGAAGATTTTTCTTGTTGGCCGTTAGTTGTAATATGAAAACAATAATTAGTTGGCTTCTCGACCAATTGATGGTAAAAAAAACAAAACCAAAAAGTAAATTTTGTAATTGTTTTTTATTGTGACAGTTCGATGTTTCGACAAACTCTGTTTGTCTTCTTCAGGAACAATACAAAACAAAATTATAACATGAAACACAAACAAAAACCAAATACATACGTGAGATTACAGTAGTAATGCTAAGTCTGATTCCAGATTGCAGCAAAACAGTAGTTTTATACCATATTTTTGCATTACATTCCTTTATTTCCAGAGATTTCAAAATTATTATTCTTCTTAAGCAGAAACTAAAGAAAGAATAGTTTTAAATTTTACCCGAATTAAACTATTGATTATTACTAATTTTTTTTTACAGGTAATGCGGGAGTGGTTGCTAACGGGAGTACTTTGTATACTTTATTATCAAAATGATTATTTTAACTAGTGCGTCCACGGCTATTCCAAAAATTCCGCTCAGAACTAGTAATGCGTTCTTCTATTTCGCTATTATAATATTTTAAACTGTGTTTAGTGTCCAGTGCAATGAAGTGAAAGAAGAAAAGACATCTAAGAATATGTAACTGCAATGTTATATATCCTAACCTACAGCAATAAAGGTAGGATGGGGAATTATAGTGGTCCATCTTTATGTTATACTCTGGGTTCTCACTTACTGTTAGGGGTTTCCTATCCCCTAGGTGTTCTACATTCTCCTCATGAGGTTCTACATTCTACGTAGGTGTAATGATCAACGATGGCGTTTAGTGGCTAGTAAAAAGTGTAAATAAGTATATAGGTGGCCATGAGTGCCCACTCGCATTTTAGGGATGGTTTGTCAAGGTTTATATTAATAAGCAAGATAGCTGAATGGTAACACGCAGGACTAGCAACGCGGAGGTCCCAGATTGGAGTCCATAAAGCTGCCCTTATATTTTCTCTACCTAGGAGCCTCTACAGTTCACTGACCGGTGATGGGCAGTCTTGCAAACTTATACTGCTTGGAGGCCAGCAGGGCAATGAGAAGGCACTACAGATCTTTCAGGTCGCAGTGCATTAACGCCCTATAAGAATCATATCTATCCAAGCAGGGAAAATACGTGGAGTCGCATTGCACATTAAAACCAGGAAGTACATCTAGCCAGATGTGAACTACATTTACAAAGAGCTACAACTTTCATTTTTTCCGGGAACATTCCGTGAAAATTCATTTAATGGCATTATTAGCAGATGGGTAGGGCAAGTTTTTTTCTAAAGTGCTATCTTGGTTGATTATACAATTCTACCATCTAAACAAATTTAATTAGAAATAAATAAATTGCTAAAATTGCAGTTTCAAGAAAATTATAACCGAAAGTATGTGTGTGTTTACTGACCATTTTTTTTCAGTTTTCGCGATATTCTCCACACAAACACCGATGAATTTCATGCATTAGGTTTACTTACTATAAAATTTGTCAATTACAATTTTGTAAAGTGTAGTAAGAGAGAGTTCTGTGTTTCACGCCAGGTTTTTTTATTTTCATACATTACGATCACGTGAATGCGTAAATGGGAGGAAAAATTTAATCTTGTACACTTTTTATTTTATTTTGTTTAATTATTTTCTGCGTATCTTCTATTACATATTTCTGTTTCCCTCTATTTTTGAAATGAGCGCCAATCATCCGTTACGTGATAGGTGGTGGTTTTTTTTACATAAATACTTGAATTCTGAAAATCTGCTTCCCTCCCTCACAGCAAATTTTCAAATATTTTTTTATTTTTATAGAATTTTATTTTTTTACACAAAATCCTAAATAAAATTAATTTTACAATTAATTATAATAAGAATTAATATTGTCGTTCTATTTAAACAATATCGAATAATTTTGAGTAATGCCACGAGGTTAGTTTATTTGGCAGGCAGTTGTTTGGTTCTTTATGGTTATGTACATTTGTAAGGTAAGGTTGGAATTTATTTTAAGTGTATCATAATTCATCTAAGTTTATGATTATTTTTCGAACTGGAAATGTTTGTAGATATTTAAAATACATTTTTCGTTTAATTTTGCAATCATTAATACAGTAGAATTATAGATACATAAATATCGACCACTTTTAGGTTATAACTTCTTTCATTTCCAGCATTGTGAACCTTTCGGTAATAATATTTTATATTAAACTCTTGTTTTTTAAGCTGTATATTTAAATGTATTTACTGTGACATCTATTCAAAAAATATTTTAGAAAGTTTTTAGTGGTCCGCCGTTTTGTAATGTAATCTTTTTCTTTTTTATTATAGTAATGGCAAAGTATTCACATGAACCGGATAATGCGACCAAGTCGTGTAAAGCTAGAGGCTCAAATCTACGTGTTCACTTCAAGGTATTTAATATTATATATTTCGTGTATTCATTGTTTACTACACTTTCCGAATGTAATATTACGATTGCTTACAGAACACTAGAGAAACAGCCAAAACAATAAGGGGTATGCCTTTGAGGAGAGCTGTTCGCTACCTTAAAAATGTAATTGAAAAGAAAGAATGTGTACCATTCCGTAGATTTAATGGTGGAGTTGGTAGATGTGCTCAAGTAAGTAAATGTTTTTTATAAACAAAAAGACTTTTCATTTCGCAAGTGTCGTTTACCATGTATAGTAACTTGTAAATTGCGTTGAAGCTTTTTTAATGAAAGTATAAATTGGAAATTTAATAATGTAATTAACTTTATGCATTATACGTATTATAAAATAATTCATTAATCATTTTAGGCTAAGCAATGGGGTGTAACACAGGGCAGATGGCCCAAAAAATCTGCAGAATTCTTGTTGCAACTGTTGAAAAATGCTGAATCAAATGCTGATTATAAAAATTTGGACGTAGATAGGCTTGCAATTGAGCATATCCAAGTTAACAGAGCCCCATGCCTAAGGAGACGCACATACAGGGCTCATGGTCGCATTAATCGTAAGTGTTTAAGATTTATAGTTTTGATCTGCTTGTATAAATATTCTGCTAGTGTTAAAGTGCTAAATAGGTTTTCTATATCATTTTAAATTGGAAGTAAAGTTTGCATACCGATTTTTCAAAAAATTTAAAGTAGGTTAATTTCAGGTATTACAACAGTTTTATGTTTCGGTATTTTTGAATTTAACGAATATTACAGGAAAGGGTCTTTTCTCTACTGTCGAAAATATAAACTAATCGAGTGCAGAATACATCTTCAATATTCAATATAAAATACTCAATCATTTTAGATTGAGTTACAAATTAGCTCAAGTGCTGTTACTTTGCACTTGTTTATTATTTAATAGAATATTATTCTTTAAAATAATACGTATCAAAGAAAGTTTTCATCAGATACTTGAGATCCGTTACAATTTTTCGTGCTTTACAGTTTCGTGACCCCTATTTTACAGTCTCTAGTGAGCATGTGGGCAACCCCTATAAGCTATATTTGAGAGAAAATTATTTTGTTGATAAAGTGCATGCAAAGATTTTTTGTTTTTGTCATATCTCTTTGTGAGATTATATATAAACTGTATTATAGTTTAGTTTCCCATTAGTTTTTATAATCAATTTATAATGTTTTTTATGTGTAACATGAATAATATTTTATTTTATTTTTTCATCTATCTATCTCAATATTTATCTGATTAATTAATATAGCTCTGAGGAATGAATTTTCAAAACGTTGACAGAATGTGAATTCACACAGACTGATGAATGAGTAATTTTGCGTTTTTTTCCAGTCGTGGTCGTTGTTTAAAAGTATATTAATGTGCCTTATGTACAGTAAAGTATGTTTAGCCATCTACGTCCCAGACACATGAACTGTAGTTGGCCTTAACAGCCTGCTTGCAATAGGCAAGGACTAAGATATTTAACTAATCAAACGTTATACATAAAGTGGTCGCTGTTAGTTAGTTAGATGAATTTATTTAATTTTAGAGTCTTGTACGATGCCAATAAGTCTTAATTAATTATTTTACCTTATATTACAGCATACATGAGTTCACCTTGCCATATTGAAGTGGTACTAACTGAAAAAGAACAAGTTGTTGCTAAACCAACTGATGAGGAACCTCTGAAGAAGAAGGTGTCCAAGAAGAAGTTGGCCAGGCAGAAAGAGAAAATGATGCGAGAATAGATAATTATATGTTTGTAAATCAATAAATGTATTTACATTTTTATTTTATTCAATTATTGGAACATTCACCTTTGAATAGACTGTTCAGTGAAGCTAAGTTTATATTAAGTAATTAATGGACAACTAGTCTTAGGCATAGAAGATCGAAAAATTTGTCTTTTTTTTTTTTATTTACATTTTCTTAAGTGCCTTAAAAGGAAGTATTGCCGATAATGATGGATTTTTTGAAATTGTTTCCAAATTAATTTTGTGGCTCCCTTGAGCCAGTTAATGATGTTCTTTTTTTTTAAAAGAATTCGTTCTCCAGCAAAAGATTCTTTTATTCAAATGACGCTTCTATGATACGTCTATCATTAATAAAATACAAGGATAATTACATGGTAAACATTTGATGTATGAGAAAATATTTCAATTATGGGTTGAAAATGTAGAAAATTATGTCTTGCAGACTTAATTTTTACTTTTTTTTATAGCTTTTTTTTAATGGGTCAAATATTTTAAATTTTCAGAGCGTTGTCTTACTCAAAAGTGAATTCCACTAAACCTTAAAACATTTCTGTTTTTGTCACTTTTCTAGAAAACTTAAAACTCTTTCTCTAGAAATCGGTTCAAATATTAACGGCAATATCATTTGAGGCTGCCTTAATGAAATTTTGACAAATATAACTTCCATAATTCCCTACCATTGAACAAGTTAACTGCGATCTAGAAAAACAGAAGTACGCCACATTTTAAACTTACATTTTGCTCGCATGATTTGTTTGATGTAGTTAACAACGTAATACTTCTGAGATAAGTGTTAATTTCTTTTTATATCTTAGTTCATTTAGACAATTTTTTTTTTCTTTAATTTGTGTCTAATTTTCGTGTAGTACTTGTAAATTTCCATTGCACTTACAAATTTACACCAAATTTCAATAAACATGTTTATAACTGATGCACATTTCTTCTATTAATATGTGCCATATTACACTTCCATATTAATTTGTGCGGGTTGTAGTAATTTGAAGTTTTAATTAATTCTTTTCTGAACCCACATCTCTCTCAGTGTAAGAGAAGCATTACATACAAAATATTGGGGAATATATATTGCATATAATATATGGGGAATATTGAGGAATCAAATGAAGAAATGTAATGAAGCATGGTTGTGAGTATAAACAATTACAAAAAAATTACATGTTGTAATCATGTTTGTAACAGAAATTAGAGAAAAAGACAATATAGGTAAACCCTAGCTCAATCTGGTTCAATTATGGAAATTCAAACAGAACATTTAAACGGAGATCAGAAATATATTAAGATAAATAAAGACTTAGATCTTGGAATATGTAGTAATTAATCTTTACATTGTTTTTCTTGCATGCTTTGCGAAATTATGGGTATTTATTTGATTCTGCATAATATGTTACGAATGTTTCGATTCTGTATTTTAAATAAAAAAGGATGTTAAACTCCAGATCCGCAGCTTCCAGAATATTGTTCCAAGCAAACAATAAACTTTTCGGGCCAAAAAAGAAGTATCCAACAAGATAAAATGACTGTTTATCAAACAATATATACTCTCCTGTTTTGACATATGGATGTGAATCTTGGTCCCTAGCTTAAGCCGCATCTATGTCTCAGAAATGAGGTATCATAGGCAAACGGAGGACAAAACAAGAAGGTACCGCATGAGACTATACCAATACAATTTCGTATGCCAGCCCCAAATATCGGTGTCAAAAAAGTCCAGCTAAGATGGTTCGGACACCTGTCTAGGATGGAAAGGTGAAAGCACTCCAAAAGAGCATTTGAAGCCAGGTAAGTGAGATCTCGGGATTTAAACCTATCACTTACTATAACGGACAGCACATAGAGAAATTGGAAACTCTTTTGCAGATCTTCTACACTCTGAGGTAAAAGAGAACTTGCAATCAGGAGTAAGTAGTAGTATCTTTAAAAGTATTTAAAATGTGAGCTAATATTTAATCAACTTAAATTATAATTTACTACATAGTTGTGAACTTCAGTCACACTATTAACGAGCCACCACTGACTAAAAAAAAGCTAAGGCAGCCACCATAAATTTACATTATAGTTTAAGTAAACATATTTCGTTAATTAATTTATTGTACAGCAGAAGTAAGTTGCCAATCAAATAAATGCATTCTTCTATATTTTTTTTCTTGATTGGAAATTTGAAGAATAATGTCAGAAATATTAAGTGATGAATGTTTCACGCCATATATTGTTTAAAACATTGGCTGACACGATACTAATTAACATATAAATGAATAAATCTAAAGGAGAGAATTCTTAAATTTTTGGCTGGATTTGCAATGTTGAATAAATTCTAAGATATCTCAGTCATATCATGCTTGTTTTTATTAATCTTGACCAGTTAAGAATTTTTTTTTGGATTTCCTTTGACGAAGGAGGAAAATTTCAGATCGGGCACAATTAAAGAAAAAAGAATGTTATGATATATAAAAACTCAAGATATCAGTGCCCAATTCTTGGAAAGTCAGCTAGTTACTTCAATTTAATGAAAATTTAATTTTACAAAGAAACATACAACATTAAAAGATGTAATTACATTAAATAGGATAATTTAAGGTAATGGTTATATTAAAAAAAAGAAAAAGAATTTTTTCTATTTAAATAAACATTTATTTGTAAAAATAAATTCGATGAGAAATACTTATTGTTCTAAAGAGATTCATTTATTAAAATATTCTAAAAAAAACCTATGGCTAATACAATTTTGATTATTACAAAACTGTAAGGAAAACTGAATAACTCCTTACAGCTAGTTATGGATAGACATTAGCAATTTCAGCTCAATGAGAAAGTAAATTTAAATGCATTATTTTACTTATTGTTGTAGTTTATTCATGGATAAATGCTAAGTACTTGCATTTTCTATTTTTTCCTTAACATAGCGCGAAGTTAAAATATAAAAGAAATTAGTTGCTTTTATTATTTATAGAGATTATTCTCACAGCAGAGGTACTCTTGTTGTATTTGGTAATAAGAGGCAAAGTAGTCCTCCACCTGATAAAAACAAAAAAAAATTTGAATCTTTTAGTTATTATTTCACTTAAAAAAGAATAATCGCTAAACTATTTCTTGAAAATTACCTATTAGTAAAGTGGCAACTATAAAGGTTGGGGCAGGACAATACATATCTATCAGGGAAGCTATAACCACATTTCCCACAATTCCTCCAAGTCTGGCGGCAGCCATAGAAATTGCCACTCCTGTAGCTCTAGAAAATATATCAAATTTAAAATGGTATTCAAATAGTCACAAGAGAAATTTGAATGAGAAATTTAAAAAAAAAATACTCTCTCTTCATTTCAGTCTCAACGTTCACTCTTTAAATAAACATTTATTTGTAAAAATATGTAAAACGTTGAGAAATTTAATCTCTCCTCATTTCAGTCTCATCGTTCTCAACGTTCACTCCTCTACTACCCTAAAGGTATCTTTATCAGGACTTATTTTCTCTTATTGTTAATATCATTTTAGTTAATTTACTGTCACTTCTGTTTTATAATTTCTTCTGTTAATATTTCTTTAATTTAAATTTTTCTTTTTTTGTTATAAATCTATGCACTTTTTCATAACTACTATACTGTACAATAATGTATTTTCTCCAATAAATTTTACAGAGCTCCTAAAGAAGGGCACCAATGGTACCCGAAACGTAGAGCAACAAAGAATTCTTTTTCTTTAAAAACTAACTCCTCTGGCCATTGCCGTACAAACATCTCATTATATCAAATTTATTTTTTTTAATAATTAAAGTAAGATTATTAGAATCAGAAATAGAAGACTATTTAAATTTTTGAACTGAAAACATCCCTGGTTTATTAACTTGTTTCAGTTATAGCTGCGGATCCTAAAGCACAAAATATTTTGCAATTTCTTCTCACCATAACCAGTAACTAGTAGGGGGTCATCTAAAAAATTCCAAAGGAACTTTCTGCTACTGCAAGGACTCTGAGACAATTAGGAAACGCGTGAATAATGGGATTTCTGCCACGACTGAAAGTGGCAGGCATTTTTAAATGTAGTACAAGCGCAATAGCATTAATTGTTACAAACAATTATGTTGATGACAAAGGTACTGCATTGCATTTTAGATTTAAAGTTTTAAACTACTGTGCTATGGTTTTATATAGAGAATAAATATTCTTTGAAGTAATAACCGTCGTTTATTAATTTGTGAATAATATTATCTTTATAATGTGATAAGTTTATCTTCAGATTGCCTCCAAAATTCTATGAGAAACTTGCACATTTTTTACATTCTACATATAAGAGGCAATCAAAAAATGATTATTTGAAATCACATCTAAACCCTGCACCAAAGAATGAAGGGTTATAAAATAGATTATGGTCAATCAGCAAAGGGACGGCAAGATTTAAGAGAATTTGAAACTCTGACCATTTGTAACAGTACTAGCTCAGTGCACGGGGACTCGGTATCCTGAAGCTTAAGCTTCATCATTTTCATAGTAGAACCACCATTAATCCTCACAACATTTTGTTTTTATTTGTAACTTCTTTTTGAATACAGGAACAATTTAGAGATATAAATTTAACTATAGAACTAAAGCAAGCTCACCTTAGATTGGTTGGAAATATTTCAGTGATGAGGCAATCCAGTGCGGCATTTCCACAGCTAATCACTCCACTAAATACTGCAGACACTATTAAGTTCTGAGATTTAGTATGAACGAAGAACATGCCCACAGCACAGATACCTGAGGTTAATGTGCTGAACACTATGGAAAATATCCTTTACTTTAGGTTATTTTGTTGTTACTTGTTTGAATCAAACTAATTATTATCTCTTTTATAGTAATAATCAATAAATAAGCATTACAAAAATGCAAAACATTACCTAAAAAAAATTTACGCCCTAATTTGTCCATACATAGCACTGCCAGAATATTGCTTGGAATTGCTGCAGCTACAGTTATGAAACTCTCTAGAAAAACACCGCTATCCATTCTGTCAGAGCAAAGGTCAGCCGTTGAATGTGATCCGGTGTTCACTACGAAATCTGTTACTTGGCAGAATGTAGCGCTAACAGTTCCATTGGGGTGCGCTCGAGAGAATTCATCAAAGCGATTGAACATTTCTGGAAACCACATCATCAGACCATAGTACCTGAGATGGATAAAAAAAAAATCATATTTCATTGTGGCAAAACTTTGAAATGACTTTATTTAAATAAGATTCGAAACTATGCATATCTTTTCAATCAAAATTAGAATATTAGTTAAATTATTATCTGTTTTTGTTTTAAATAAAAGTTATATTTTATAAAATCCAGTTTCACTTCATAAATTTGGGAACAAACTATTATCCTTCAGAAAAGAATCAATTTCTAAATTTTATTAGAAATATTCAATATTAGGTGCGGCAAAAAAATGTTCCAAAAATTTGTTTAAAAAGTATAGACATTACTTACCCAATATGGAATGTGAAGTTTATAGTAATAGAGATGATTGTAAATCTCAATATAGGAGGTAAGAAGAGATTTTTATTATTTGTCATAATATCTTGCATTAATTTATGGCAGATTGTTTCCCCGCTTTTACGACATTTTCCTATTTGATTTTGTATCACTTCGGTCACCTTAAACAACAAAACATAAGAAAAAATAGATAATGTAAATTTTCCACACAATCTTTGTAATGGAAATATGTCTACTTCTTCTAAACAGTGGTAGAAATTTTGGGATGTTTTTTTGTAATAAGTAATCCTGCATTCTTTCTATCAGAATTCCTAATCTTTCCATATATAATAAATCCAGCAAAAGGATGGCTGAAATAGAACATTTTTTTTTCAAGTTTCGAAGTTTTTAAAGTATCATTCGGAAAAACTAAGAATTCTTATAGAAAGAATTCAGGATTTCTTGACACAAAAAAAACATCTAAAATTTATAATTAAAATTAAATATGTAAATAATTTGAAATATATAAATATACTGTATGTATAATATGAATAATTATATATAGCATATATGTATGAATATATGGCATACACATAATATAGCACGTATATAAATATATTTTATACTCGTATATATAGAAAACGAAGATATTTTTTATAAAAAAAATAGAATCTAACAAAGAAAAAAAAAGGAAGAAAGATTTATATTACAAATCAATCAAGAGATCAAATATTTTAAAACTTCAAATTTGAAGCGTTCATTCGGCCTCCATCGTGAGACAGAAAATACTTCAACCCAAGTTATTTTTCTTTCGAATGTAAGCAACTTAGTTCTCTACAATGTAATAATAATAATAATAATAATAATAAATGTGTTAATTAAAAAAATGAATTACAAAATTAAATTTTTCTTTACAAAAATGAAAAAAGAAAACAATGCATGAATATAAGTTCGTTTGCAGAGATGAGGTTATTTCATACAACAAAAACAAAATTAAACTTTTAACTCAAAACACAACAAATTATTATTTTCATATCAGAACCTGAAGAATGAAAAATAAAATATAATAAAAAACAAGAAACAAATCAAACTAGGTGTTATACTATGATGTTTTAGATTTCCACGGCCATTTTTCATGAAAAACCACTTGGGCTTCCAGGTTGAGACCAGGTCAGTGGTTTACTAGAAACCGACGCTTCACCCATATTGCAATGAGTTAGTCGTTGTAATAAGGGCGAAACGTGGGTTTCCAACAAATCATTGACGTAGTCAACCTGGAAACTCAAGTGTTTCTTCAAATTTGGGTTTTTTACATAAAGTTTTGTTGTCCTGAAATAAATACACTGATGGTTTGGATATACGTGTATTAACATGCATACTGGAATGAGCAATGTTGTACATTGTAGTCCAGAAGAGAGCGCTTAGTTCAAAACCGAATAGCACTTGAATATAACGTAAGAAGACTATTCTCCAGAATCCCTTAAATTAATTTTTCCTTAATATTGGAAATAATAAACATAGGTTTATATCGTGGACTTAACATTTCAGTTAAAAGAAAAGTAATAGAAACAATCCGAGAAATTCCCCCCCAATAAAACTCAGAAACCCTATTCTGTAAATTTGAACCCTCCGGTTAACCGATTATATTGAACTTTAAAATTCTAACAATTATTTCAATGTAGCCTAAAGATTATATATTTGATAGAACAATACATTGTATTTTGATGTGATTATTTATAGGAAAGCTAAATGTTTCATCTCACCAGGAGTCCAAACAATAATTTTTTTAAGAAAAATATTTAAAATAATAGAACAAGATCCATTTATGTGGAGTTAGTGTGCAAATGAAGAAAATCGTAAAAAAAACTGAAAAAATATTCAATACGGGCTTTTCCATTTAATGGACAGTTCAATTAACTGAATCTCATACCTACTTATTGTTTCAGAGTTTTCCGTGTTCATAATTCAATAAATATATAAAGTTTTAAATACTAACTAAATATGCAGTACGGCTAGCTAAATTAACCAAAATAACTTGGAAATTACCATATAAGTTTTTTTCTCTTTGCCAGTATTACTAGAGTAAATATGTCTGAAAACGTGCATCGCCTCTTCATGCTGACCATTAGATAACAAAAATTTTGGACTTTCTGGTAATAGGAAGAGTAGACCAGCTACAATGAAACTTGGTAGAGAACAAACCATTAGGAATATTCGCCATGAATTGAACAACAGCCCTGGTAATCTTAAAGTTAATGGGCTTGGTATAATCCACCACGCTAGGCCTGAAAAATAATACTCTATTAAGTTAATACATTATGAAAAGAATATTTTATCAAATTTTTCATATAGAATCTTTAAAATCTGGATACTGTTGTACAAATTAATTTTTATTAAACATTTATGAAAATAACATTATATGTAACAATAAGATTTATGAAGACTAAATTCAGTTAGAGAGAAACATGAAATTGACGGGAATTATATTAGATTATTGTATGAGGAGTGATTTTAAAGATCTAGAAATTGTATAAATTAAAAAATTTAAATTTTTATATATTTTCGTCAATAATACATTGAAATTTTTCAATAAATTCCTATTTAACTGGATCCCTGATCCCAATATGCTTCTATTTTTTTTTAAGGCCTTCTTCAAACAGGTTTTATTGGCTGCGTTTACCCATTTGTCGATCAGTACGTCCTTAAGTTTTAAATATACTCGTTTTTCAGTTTTGGAAACTGGTGGTAACTTATCTATTTCTAGATGATTGATAATATCTTACTTGCTACAAAGAGGTTACCAAGAGTCCAAAAAGCAGCCATTAAACTAAGCATAGACCCTCTTTTCTTTTTTGGCTGAAATTCAGCAAAGTAAGACCAAACTACTGGTCCACTGCCGCCAAGTCTGAAACGAAGACCATTGTTATTCTTTGTTCTTTGATGATTAGAAGTTTACATTTTTATTTTTGTTTATTTATAGAGCTAATTAATTACTTACGCAGCTCCATTCATGAACCTCAGGAGCATGAATAACCAATACGATTGACTAAAACTGGATGCAACAATGCATAAAGCATTCATGAATGATATGACAATCAGCACTCGCCTACGTCCTAAAGAATCAGCTATAGAACCCCAAATATATGCACCGACCATCATACCTAGTATAAAAATGACAAAATGAAATCGTAAATATAAAACATTTCGAACATTAGTAAAATAGTTTTTAGGCCAATGACCAAAGTTGCTGGCCGCTTTTAAAAAAGAAAAATAATGATTATGATTTAATAGCAATTATTTAAATTATTAGATTTAATATTATTATAGAATGTGTTACAAATTAATAATGCTTGCCTATGAAGATAATACTGTTTAACCATCCCTTGGCATGAGTACTGAGTTCCAGATCGCATTGAGCTGAAGGGAGTATAAAAGACATGGATATTACGTCCATTTCTTCGGACGTACTTACAAAACCGCAGACGAACAAAAGAAAGTAGTGAAACTTGCCATAACCTGAAAAAAAAAATTTAAAAATTTATTTCGACAGGAGAAAAAAAAAAAAAACAATTTATTTAGTAGAAATTAACACACCTTCAATTAATTGAACTGTTGATTAAATTATTTGTTGAAGTAATTTTTTGATAAAATATAAATAGAGTGATTAGTAGGTAGTGTGACCAAAAATGGCAGCAATATTTCTTAGATTAAACAGTCTCAGTGTTATGAGCTTTTTTCTTAATAGTCACTTAAATTACATACACTCTTTCAAAAAGTCTCTTAGCCTCTAATTTAGAGTTTATTAAATAAATAATGTTTTTATGATATTTTCTAGATTTTAGTCTAATTATGACATATTGAAAACTATTCTGAAACCTTTTTTTTAAAAAAAAAAAAATTATAACTGCACTCATTTGTTTGAAACTGGATATGAAAATTACTTCTATTTTTATCTGTACAATGAAGTACACTATCACGCCATCTACCAATCGCCAGCTTAATGATATCACCAGTTTATATAACTATTTTCAAAATAGCTTAAATACCAATGATTAAATTATGTACACATACCTGTAAGTTCGATTGCTTGTTCGAAATCTGCTGAATTGCATTGTAGTTCTGGATTGTGGGAAACAGCTACAAATAAAAGATCAGATAAGTATAAGACATAATTTTTATTTTACTTTTTATCATGCACCAAATAATTTCCATGTTCATGGTAACAAAGAATTTAATGAAATTAATTAAATATTTCTTGACAATAAAGCGACTTGTACTAGATTTAATCTAACAATGTAATTTTTGTCTAACCCTGCATCAGGCGCGCTTGTGGAACCTAAAATATTAGGAGCAGTTAAATGGGTAAATTCTATAATAAAATAAACATATCAATCAAAATAAATGTAGTAAAATAAGTGATAAAAAAAAGAAGTTACAGATAAAAAGAAGTGATAAAATTAATAACAACATTGATGGTATCATTTGTATCAATAAGAAAACAAAACGAAATTAAAATTACTTTTTTCAAAGAAAAATCTTTCGTTATTACTGGAAACTTGCATTAGCTACTGACATTACATTTTGGCTTATATTTATTAGTTACTAGTATAGCCGTGATTATCTAACAGAAAATCAACTACTTACCTTTGTATGCAAAGTGTTTCTGTACAGAAAACGGAAGAGTTAAGTTAGAAAGATAGAAGGGAGGGTAGTTTCCACAAAACGGATAGCGCATCCAAGCGAACTAAATTAGTTTCTTAAGAATCTGTAATAACCTCTGCGCCCATTGCAGCATAAGACAATTATGCTTATTTTTGATTATTTAATATTATACAGGAAAAAGTTTTTAATGATGTACATAAATAAATTATGCATAAAGATTAACATAAAAAGTATGTTTAAAGAGCTTAAGGGGCTCAATTGAATGAAGATATGGAAGCTCAAAGAAAATTAACTGTAGCGGATTTCAAAAATTCTATATATTAGTATTGGGAAAAAAGCTGAAATCTTTAACTTGTGTATTCATTATGCTGAAAAAGAGAATCCTAAATGAAACATTGTTATATTTGGTATTAGTGATGATTATTTTGAAGATTATTGGGAGTTAGAAAATTTTGTTTGTCACCTTCTTAATGAAAAATTGGAATTAAATGAGAGGCTAGAAGAAAATATATTTCATTAAAAAAATAGGAAACTAGACACAAAGTCGCGTCTTATTCTGATAAGTTTATTGTCATTTTGCTTTAAGTTACTTATTCTTCAGAATATATACAAACTTAAAGGAACTAATTTGCATATAATTCATGATTTTTTTCCTCGTGATATACTTGAAAAACGCAAAATTCTTGAAACACAAATGTTTGAAGTATGAAATATTTTTGAGCAGTGGATAACATATTTAATCTGATCAATATTGTTAATATAATATTACAACAAAAAAGAGAAAAAGGTTATGCATTCTTTGTGGATCATCAGCATTCGACAACGTAAATAGGGTAGCTTTATTCTTTAAATTATCTCAATATGGTTTGCCATCAAGGATGGTTGAATGTTTTAAGAGGTTTACTGAGTAAAACAAAAAACAAGGTGTGGAGTAAAAATAATCTGTCTAAGGCTTTTGATACCCCATATGGTGTGAAGCAAGGCTGTATACTAAGCCATACTTTATTCTCTTTGTACATTAATCGCATAGAAGATTATATGGATTTGATTATATATGGCGAGAGAGTGAAAGTTATGGCATACACGGATGCCATGTATTACTTGCTTCCGAAAATCATTCTCACCAGAGAATTATTACCAGCTTCAACAATATCTAATTACATGGTAACTAAATATTTAATTCAATATTCAAAATATCATCTTTAGTAATAGTTCAAAAAATGCATAAAGCGAAAAATGTTTTTTTTTTTTTTTGAGAAACTGAAATTGTCAACGATTATAAGTATCTTGGCTTTATTCTTGCACCAATACTTTCAGTTTAAAAAAAATCTAATACATCTAAATTTGATATAAACTCGATGTGGCATCAGTTTATGGGAAATACAAATCATAATTCCATGGATTTAATGTAATGAGTAGATCAGTAAGGTGTTACGGTACCCAAATCTGGGGAGGGACAGAGCAGATAGAAAAACTATTGAGATTTTTTTCAGGCTGCCTAGCTATACCTCACACTCCTTCTTGCATTTGGATACTGGAATACTAACTCTCTATCTATACACATTTAAACTACCCCATAAAAATATATTAAAAGTTTTAGAGCAGAGCATTTCTACAAATTATTGAGGATAACAAGCAAAAAATTAATTGGTTGGGCCCATATGTTTTAATATGTAATATGTTTTAATTTTTATCATACAATTTTCTGTAGTTCCGTATTTTTTTGTTTTGTAGTTCTGAAGTTTTTTTGTTTTGTAGGAAGAACGTCGAATAAATTTTTCTAAAAATAAAAAGTCTTCTTTGACCCTAGCCAACTAATTTCTTGCTTGTTTAATTAACAACGGCCAAACATAACTATTGTTTACACTGACGATAACAATTTAGTTTATATTACTACAATAGTGAGCAATATTTCACAAAAAATAAAATCAGCCATAGATATCACCTTCTGTTCATCTGAAATTAGTCCTCTATTTAAGTGATACACCCTTAGGGGTCCTATGGGCTCCGATTACCTACCAATAATTTATGAGACTGAAAAGGTATGCGTCCCTTTGATATATAAAACTCAAGGGAAAAAATGGAAAATACATAAAGCGAATTGGGAAGATGTTGTACGGCAATAGCCAGAGGAGTTTTTAAAGAAAAAATAATTCTTTGTTTGCTCTATGTTTCTTGTACCATTGGTGCCCTTCTTCAGGATCTCTGAAAGTGTGTTTCTTTCTGGGGAGGTAATATTGCTGCCGAGGCTTTTCCTAAAAATGGTATTCAAATCGTCAGGCCTTAAAATTACCTTAGTCTCGGTTACATGAAAAACACCAGGAGACGTACTTCACGCTGAAGCTGAAGAACTTCCAATAAAGGCCAGATGGGAAATGCTAGCCGACAAATATCTGTGTAAAATAATGCCGATGGATTCAGAGACCTATTCTGCAATATGTGAACTGAACCACAGAGACTTAACATATAGATACTGAAAAACAAAGAGTCACCCCTTTGGCTACTGGTTTCAGGGAAGTAGCACTGTTTAATCAGTTTGTATATGGCAGGGATATGTTGCCTTTATTCAACTGTGATTTCCATGAAATAATAAATACATCTCCCGTAATTTGGTTTCTGGATGATGTCTCTTTATTGCCCAGTGGTATATCACGACGATTTCAAGATGAAATCTGCACCAATTTTCCCAATAGTTATGCTATATTAGTAGTTACGCCTAGGATCGATGATCACGTAGGGTGGGCATATTTTGACCCAGTTAGAAATATTAGTGCTCTCTTCAAATTACCGAATTCGTTGCCATTCACAGGCTTAAATACCTACAACCAATACAATATTCAGAATTTATAATTGTTTCAGACTGCCAAAGTGCTTTATATAAACTACAATCAGTTGAAATACATAAAAAATATAACCATATAATTATTAATATAATGAAAAGTTTAATAGATCTAAAAAGTGTTGGTTAAAACAATAAAGCTGGTGTGGAGTACGCCCGTTGCAGAATAGAGCATAATAAGAGAATGGACATATTGGCGAAGCAGGCTGCATTGAACCGTCCGTTGCTATCTGTGTCTTTGCCTCATTCTGATTGCAAAGCCTATATTAGAAAGAAAATGAACGAAAAGTGGCAAAGGACTTACACAGAATCTCGTAAGGGTCAATTTTATAAATCTTTAGTCCCTAAACCTTGGTCATAAACCTTGGTTTCGCGATGGTTCATTTTCTAAACAGTTTGTCACTATTATCAACAGACTCCGATGTAATCATTTCATCTGTAAAAAATTACATAAAATAGGTAAAGAAACATTCCCCCTTTGTACAACTTGTATCTATCCAGAAGACAAAGAATACATTGTCATGACATGCTCCAAATATACACACAACAGAAACCCGCTCTTTAAAAATTTATGCAATCAATTGCAGGCTAACATAATGACCCAGCTATACTGAAGAATCGAAAAGCTTTCGAAGAAAACTGGACCATTCATTAGCAGTCTTCCCCTAAGCAAAAAATTACCTATGAAGAAAACATTCTCAAGCTAATAGTGTAAACTGATGCCACAAAAAAAAAAAAAAATAAATATATAAATAAATAAAATTTAAAAGTTTTAAGTTTACCAGATTGCTGCTTTACGAAAAAATTGGCCATAAATGTTATAAAGAACAATTTAATGATATGAAATGTATGTCTGCCAGCTAGAGATTGAAGCACTGTCAGAGAACGATATGGACTGTTGGAAAGATTGAAAATTAGAAAAACAAATTAACGTTGTGTTATAAAAATAAATTTATCATTTATGTGATTGAATCGCGTCATTATTGCCATTAGAGAGAACTTAATTTTGATTTTGGGGGGGCAATCACTACTTGAAAAGTAATTTGTCTCTTAAGAACATGAAATGGGTTTTGAAGATAAGAAGTGGTGTAAAAAAAAACAAAAAAAAACAACAAATGATTGAAATTGTCAATGATTTCATTATAGTATTCTGGCCTTATTCTTACACCAAAACTACAATTTGAAAAAAAAACCTATTTCAAAAAAAACTTAATGGAAAACATTTCTATTTAAAGAATATGAGCGCAATTCACTCTGTAATCGCGGTAAAGTCTAGGATTTGCATCATTTTCTGGTCATAAGTCCTATATTGACAAAATACTGGATCAAATATTTTAATAAGAAAACTGGATCCACGCAGGAAATAATAACATTTTTAAAAGGGAAAAACTACTTTCATTGAACAATTATTACAGTAAATTTGCCTATTTTTATAGAGAGCAATTCTTGAAAGGATTTAATTATTAGGATAGTTTTAAGCCATCCTCCATTAGATTTAATTTCAGATAAGTGCACAAACTCGGTGAGGTTAAAAATGTAACCAAAAATTTTATAGTCGCTGGTATTTTATTAGTCGTAGCATGCATATTTATTTTCTTCCTCACCTGTTTCGGATTTTCATCCATCGTCAGAGCAAAAATTCATCAAGTTCGTGTAGAGAGTTCACTTCAACTTAATGTTTCTGTTACTTGTTACTCACATTTGTTGGTTGTAATAATGATTAAAATAATTATGTAATAATGACATAATGAATTATGTTTAGGTGTTCGTTACGACCGCTGTATTCAATGTTGAAAATTGGATTTTGAGGTTCGGTCATACAAAAGAACTCTTATTAAATTTTGTACCGACGTTTCGGCAAATTTATTGCCTTCTTCAGGGTCTGTACAAAGGTTTAAATACAAATCAATAAAAAATAGAAACAAATATATGAACTTAAACTAAATATTTCCAGAATAAAATTTTTTTTAGAATAAACTACATAAATTAAATACAGAGTATGATATATATAGAGAGTACAATTAATTTAATTTAAACAAAATAAATTTAATTGTACTCTATATATCATACTCAGTATTTAGTTTATTTATGTAGTTTATTCCAAAAATATTTTTATTCTGGAAATATTTAGTTTAAGTTCATACTTTTGTTTCTATTTTTTTATTGATTTGTATTTAAACCTTTGTACAGACCCTGATGAAGGCAATAAATTTGCCGAAACGTCGTTACAAAATTTAATAAGAGTTCTTTTGTATGACCGAACCTCAAAATCCAATTTTCAATAATGAATTATAATGTATATAATGACATAATTATATACAAACAATAAGTGTGAGTAACAAGTAACAGAAACATTACGTTGAAGTGAACTTTCTACACGAACTTGGTGAATTTGCTCTGACGATGGGTGAATATCCGAATACCGGTCAGGAAGATAAATATGCATGCTACGACGGATAAAATACCAGATGTTATCTAGCATTGCGGATCCATCCATATATTCAACAAATTTTATAGTCTTTAGTTTATTTAATTTTGTAGAGAAGTTTATTTGTTTTGTTTGTACTTTGTATAAATAAAGATTTATTATTGTTATAATAAAAAATTTATTTTTGATATTTACGAATAGCACTTTTTTCAGCAATTAAAACTTTTTACTAAATTACACCTCTTTTAAACCTTTTATCATTCAATGTTTTTTTATATTTTAAACAAGTGCATTTCAAATGGCATTCCACACAAATTAAATTTTTTTTACTATTGAGATAATTGAACAATTCACATATTTTCCCACTCAAAACTGAACGTTTTTTTATTACTTTTTTTTTATAGATCATACAGTTCGAATTAATTTTCACTCTAGACTTTTCTTAACTAATTGGTAATTTATTTTGAACAACTTGAATTACTTGTTACTCAGATTAATTATTTTCTGAAACAATGTATTATTATCTTTAATTGCCATAATTAGACATTTTGAACATTATTCTATGAAATTAATGCCTTTTTACTTTCTGTTATTCCTAATAAGAGAAAATGCTTTTATAGTTTTATATGATCTTGTTTTTAACATTATAAATCACTTTTTATTTTAACAAATTAAATCCATCCATTTAGTTACTTTTTAGCAATTTATTTTGAACACTGAACCCTTTCTTCAATTAAAACTTTTGTAATTAATTTATTCACTCTTAAATTACACTGGTTTCTCACTTAATAATTACATTGATACAAAAAACGACTAATTTATGTTCAAACTTTCATAACAAAACAATAAAAGATAATAATTTGCTTTAAAAATGAATTCAAAATATTCAAAATTGTTCAAAATAAATGAATAAGATTGTAATATATTGAATATGTGGATGGGTCCGCCGTAATGCTGGATAATATCTGGTATTTTATCCGTCGTAGCATATTATTTGTGTGGAACAGTGGGAATAATTCTCCCTTGAAAATGGTTCCAAATAAGTTATCAAATGAATAAAAAAAAAAGTTTAAATTTTTAAAGGTTAAAAGTTGTTCAAAATAAAAAATAAATTTCTAAACGAGCAAAATTTAATCTGAATAAAAATGGTAAAAACAGAATAATGAATTTATTAAGAAAAAGGTTTAATTTAGTTGCAATGTAGGTCAGATTGTGAACATAAGAATTTAAAAATGAGAAGAAGTGTAAAAATTAAGCTAATAATTAATTCAATATGGTTCATTCTCTCTCTTCTTCGGAGTGTAGACCTCTTATTACCTTTACTAAACTAGCCTGGAATTATAGACTAAAACTTCTCAACTCTTAATTTTATTTAGTGCTTATATTTACCTAATTTAGCAAGAACTGACAGCAAGTTTGGGTCTTTGATTTATTTATCTGTTCTTTATTCTATATTTATTTATTTTTAGTATTATCAATGTAATGAAAGTGCTTTCGTTTGATTTATTTTAATTTTACTATTTTGGTGATTTCTTACTTTTCCTTTTCCTTTTAATAATTGTGATTATTTTATAAGCTCAGCTTTTGTTTTTCCTTGTTTTTTTTTTGTTTTTTTTTCATATTCCCATTTCTATTTACTGTATGACCGAACTATTTAAAGTGTTATCTATATATGTTAGCTATATAAAGTGTTCCTAAAGTTCTCCTGTAGTTAGCATCAAAAGCTGTTATTTAGTTTTGCCTTTCTTTTGTTATATTAGTGTATTAACATCACTCATATAAATCTTTAAGTAATTTATTTAACTGAATTAATTCTATAAGCAGCAACTCCAGCAGACGGCATTTGCCATGCTGTTTACCTTTTGTCTTTTACTACTTTTGTATATATCATATTTATTATACTTATTAATAATAATAATAATTCAATAAGGATTACTTTAAGTGAATATGGTTCAAATTGTTTAAAATAAGTTAATAAAATATACTAAATTGATTCATTGTTGCTCAGTGGTAGTATGATGGCCTTCATCAAGACACTGTCTCTTAAGAAGAGAACACTAACCGTAGTTCCGAGTGCCAATGTCACAGATTACAATGCAACATTCATTACCAAAAAAAATAATGTTTAATTTGTGATAAAGTAATTGATACTAAATTGGTTAAAAAAAAATGTTTATTTGACTGAAAATTGATTAAAAATCTTCAAAATAAGCATTCATAAAAATAGTTAAAAAATGTTTGATTTGGTTGAAAAAAGATTTAATTAGGTCGAAGAAAGGTTTAATTTGATTAAAAAAAACAAAAAAAATGGTTAATTTGGTTGAAGAAATCTTAAATTGACTAAGAAACTTGAAATATTTTAAGAAATAAAGTGTTATCAAATCGAGAAAAATGAAATAATAATATAATCATTTAGGTTTCCGTGGCCGTTTTCATGAAAAACACGATTTCCGAGTTGAGAGAGCGCGTCAATAGTTTGCTAAAAAACCAACGTTTCGCCCATATTGCAATGAGCCTCTTCAGCGTTGTTTTTAGCAAACCATGACGGTGCTCTCAACCAGGAAACTTTAAAGTTTTTTCATGAAATAATAATGTTACTATTCATCCCACTATTTTTCTTAATGATTTAAAATTTAGAACAATTTTAAACCATTTTCCAGAGCTAATTTATTCATTTTTTTCTCTTAAAATTATGTTATGTAACAATAAATAAGTACTTACCGTTAGTTTCATTAGCCAGCTTCTTTCCGTTTAAACAATTCAGTTCTAAAAATTGAATAATTAAAACAGAAATATCAAATGCTACATTATAAAAATATAAAGATAATGACATACAATTTACAGATAATGTAAACAATCTACATTCAAGAATTCTGATCAAAATTATAATAAATAGATATTAAATTTGTTATTGTATTAAAACTGTTGTATAAATAACCAAGAGCTTACTTCGAGATACACGTATAATTGAGGAAAAAATGTTACCACCTATTACTTTCTCTTACTCCTAGTAAGAGGAAGTATTTTTTCCTAAGTAATGACGAAGTAATAACGCATACAAATTGTTTTTTCAAATTATCTACTAATCAACTGCATTTTACTAACATTTCATGTATAACATTAATTCATGAAGTTCATGTTTATATTTTTAAATTTTGTAAATTTAAGATTGAAATATTGTAAAGGTAATTTATAAGTAAATGCTCTTAAGAAAAATCATTGATTTATCGAATTGATTTTCCATTTTTTTTTTTTTTTTTTTCTCAAAAAAAGGCTCTAACAATATTCTTTAAATTTCGTATACAGAATACGAAAAATGAATTTTTGGGGATTTTAAGGGAGGGTTGATGTTAGGCTTCTTTCTAAATTCAATTTCAGGATATTTGACTTTATCATCTACCGTCATTACGTTTATGAGAATTAAACATGTTGCTAAAAATTTTCAGTTTGAAGAAAATTGATTTTCCAGAAAGAAGTGTGAATTTTCTAAATTTCTTAAAAAGTTTTCCTGCGATTTACACGATAACCAACTTGGTATTGTACTAATTAATCATTCAGAAATCTATCATTTTTGTTTGGAACTTGTTTCATAGATTTTAGGGAGTTCTGGGAAAAGAAGGGAGGTTTCACTTTCCCTAAAATGTGCCATTTCTATGCATTGTACAGAACTGCAACCAATAAAGTGTTTGTGGGGATTTAATTTGTTGCTAAAATTCCGAGTTGAAGAAAATCCGTAGACTGTTAAGTGCAAATATCTTGAACAAGAGTTAGATTTGTGCAATTTGTTAGATAACACCAGCGAGTTGTTTTAAACTTGGTATACTAACAATTCATATAAAGACCTATCATCACTTCTGTTTGAAACTATTTTCCAGCAAAATTGATTTAGGCAGTTTCTCAGGAAGCTGGGATGTCATGCTAATCTCTAAAATGCATATCATTACAATGCAGCTTCTGCCAACTATTAAAGACAACTAAATATTTAACTAAAAAATTAGAAGTTCCAAGAAAATTCATTTAGAAAAATATAAATGATACAATAAGGGAAAATTTGGTGTGAGTGATTCCACATCAAATTAATTGTAATTATTTACCGACCACGAAGGCGAAGTTTAAAATAAACGTAGCATGTTTTACTATTTTTCCAGGCAAATCTGTAAATATGGTATGATGGCTTTACCTTAAAAAAAAAATCTATATAATTTATTGAAATCAGCAGTTATTTTTCTGCAACGGCCAAATAATCGCCAGTGAACAAAGTCATCCATGTATCTTGAACTAGATAATAGTTCTATTAAATTAGAGAATCCATTTTAACGTTTATATTGAATATGTAACTTCTTATTTGTTAGTGCGACAAATTGATAACAACAAGAGCTTTAAAATTCAAATATATTGAACAAGTACGATGGAAATTTAGAAGAAACTAAAACAATAATATTAGAAGTATTATATATGTAGGTATATATTTATTTATTTTAATATTAATCCTGAGATATATAATTTAATAATTAATAAGCATTTTTTCCAAAACTGTTATTTTGTTCAATATATTTAGAATGATAAATAAATTTGTAAGCTGTGCAGTCAGTTGCAGTGATATTACCTGTTTGGCTCACCTAATAGTGTTTTCTCATTTGTCATACTTTGTGCACCATCCACTGCTATCTTGAGTACCATTTCCAGTATACACACTGTCTTTCAGCTGTACCTAAAGAGTGTTTGATTTTCATATTTAATACACAAAATAACAATAATCATTATTAAAATAAAATAAAATAACATAACAACATAAGTAGTAGAGGTGCTGCTGCTAGCGTTACAATGTAGAAACAAGTCTGTTGTCAATATGGCTGTGTGAATACCAAACATGCAAATCTCTCTCTATATATGTGCAATAGATATTAGGACTTCGGGACATTGTAAACAGGAGGAAATGAAGGCTGATGGTGGAATAATGAATGATCACACCCTACTGGCATTTTTAACACAATTATATTTTACGATTACTGTGTGAGGATATTTTTAGTATAAAGAGGTTTATTTATTTATTTATTTGCCTGGATACATTTTATAATATAAAAGGCTCGTCAATATAATGTCAACAAATTCCAGTAACAAGAATAAAGTGAACTTTACACTAATTATCAAAAAACAAACTTAATACATTCAGTCCACTTCACATCACATGAAATTGTTTCTCACTCCACTTTGTGTTCAAGAAATCTTTAATATCATAAAAGCAATTTTTTATTAAAAATTCACTAACCGATTGTTTGAAGTGTAATTGTCTAATTCTTGAAGGAATTTTGTTAAATATTTTCACCGATATAACACTGGAATGGAAGTCAGACATCACAAGTCTCTTATAAGGTACGCATAAATCTTCTTTATTACGTAAATTATGAATATGTTTATCACCTCTAACATCTAATAACATGTCTTTTTTCTTTTTTTTAGTGAATGTTTGAAAATGAAAACCGAGGGTAATGTCATTATATGTAACTCTCGAAAGAAAGGCCTACAGCTTTCTCGAGTGTTTTTCTTCATTATTGCTCTAATAGCTTTCTTTTGAAGTCTGAAAATAACATAAGCATCGGAGATACCTCCCCATAGTTCAATACCATATGCCATTCTAGAATGGAATAGACCATAATAGGCAGTCTTTATAACCTCAATTGGAACCTTTTCACGCAGTTTTCTCAATAAGAAAATGGTTTGTGATAACTGGTTACTCAAGGTTTGTAAATGACATTTCCAGCTAAGTCTACAATCTAATGTAACGCCTAGAAATCTTGTAGTATCTTCTGTCTTTTTCTCAATTAGACTAAACGTCATACTTTGCGTTTTCTTTTCATTCAACACTAACTCATTTTTTTCTAGCCATGTTCTAAGGGATGAAATGTTATCATTAGCCTTCTTTGTCGCCTCTTCAACAGTCTTGCCTTTCGCAATTAACGTGGTGTCATCAGCTTATAAAATGCCTTCCTCCGGAAGTACTGTTTCCAATTCATTAATATATAACAGGGGTCCCAAAACTGATCCTTGCGGAACTCCTTTATTAATGTCACTTAATTGAGAAACTTGGCCTATTGAAAAGCGGCATTGATAGTGTTCGACCAGTTGAAGAGAAGCCCTAGCCTGCAAAAAAAGGACTTTCGAGAGAGAGCTGAGTTGAAAGCTAGCTGCTTTCTATTAATCTGTGCATTACTTGCAGAATCCTCGATTATTCTTAGTGGGTATTATATCCTTGATTGCACACTGCTGTTCTTTATTGAGTATGATTTCGCAGGTAGAATTTGTAGGTAAGTAATAATGATCCAAGTAGTTGAAAGCGATGGACATTCATCTCCACTTTGTAATACTAATTCTATCTACTTCATTCATAGCTGGTCTTTTGTATAAGTCAACCAAAATCAAAATAATGGTCATTTGAAATTTACTCAGCGTTCACACCTAACATGAACTCCACAGGTATAATGTTTGATTCCCCACCGAATGACATCCTCGCCCAGGCATCATAATATGTTATTTAAATGGCGATACTTACTCTAACACATGATTTATATAGAACATTACATTTTAACAAACATTAGGGCATAATTTGAAAATATTAAAAAGATATATCATTATTTCATTATACTTGTAATGGTGTAGGAGGAGATGTTGGTTGTGGATGTTGATGGATAAATGACACCTCAATATCGGTATAAGATATATAATTGATATATATGTATATGACTGACTGCCAAGGACTATATACTTAACACTACAAGAACAGAACAGACTGACTGACGTGGCTAAACGATATGTACAATTCAAGTGTAGACTGTGAACAGAATGTCCTTTTTTGACTCTGTCTCTCGTATATATATCCAACTGGCCTCTCCTCTCCTCTCTCTCGAGAGGGGCTCTTTCTCTCTGATGCGTGGTGGGGGTTCACTCGCTAGTGTGGATCAGTGGTGGGGGTTCACTACCCCTACATACTTCTAGTCGCTGTGTGTAATGACTATTGTCAAAGACCTATTTATATGTTAAACACAAAATTATAAAAATAAGAAATAAAATATTTTGAATTTTTTTTATGTTTAACTCTTTATCAATGTGAGGAATCACGACGTAAAGACATTCAAGTATACGTCATCGTATGACGTCACAGGTGGCCTAGAATATCTCCTATCACAACTAACTCAACACTAAACCTTAAGGAAGTGAAGATCCGCCGACTAACCCTTAGCAAAGTTAAACAAGGGGAATTGAGGGGTAGACTCGACTATATAAAAGGAATAGAAAGATATAATATCTTCATCCTTCAGGAATGAAACACTCTGACAGCCTAATATGCTACGCCGCTCCCCCTATATTAGCCTAACGTTACTCTTTCTTTTGTGTAACTGTGAAGTCCTTGCAATATCTTTTGTTTGTGACAGGTGATTCATGAATGTAGTTTTCAACTAGCAATAATCGCACCTCAGGAGACTTTCATTGGTTACGATATTGCCACTGCGCAAGGCTGGCAAGCGCACCATAGGCAGCATTTGGCATAATTTTATTAGGAATAAGTACATTAGTGTCCCTGTTAAATTTCAAATTTTCAATGCAGTGATGCGTGCCGGAATGTGTTACGGATGCCAAGTTTGGGGTTACGAATTGTACGAAGAGGTTGAAAAATTACAAAGATTTTGTATTAAAAAATTATTTGGCCTGCCAACTAACTCCCCTTCTTATTACATACTTTTAGAAACTGGCAGAAATACACTTTTCTGTTTTACCCTGAAGCTGCATTTTTCTTATATATTAAATATATTAAATAGTCACTCCGAAGACAGATTAACACATATAGTGGCAATGGAAACCATAAAAAGAAACTTTTTTGGTATCAGTCTTGGTGTCAACTGTCGGAGAGGTATGATGTCGTGCTGGATAATGAAACCATCATTAATTGGAAGAAGCAAACACAATGCTTACTATCTGCTATAAAGAATAATGAGATAGAGGAATTTAAGTTCTTAGCCAAACACGCCCAATACCACGAGCAGTTTAATAAATTAAGTTTTAACACAAATTATATAAGCAGTAACTTAAATTTTGAATACAAAAAATTTATATTTAAAATAAGAGGGGAATTGTTGAATTTAAATTATAAGCCGTGGCTACCTAATGTCAATTACAACTGTTCACTGTGTAATTTATCTAAAGTCGAAAATGTCTCACTTTGTGGCAGAATGTCCCATCCTTAAAGAGTTTAGATTACGTTTTCTCAAAAAATCAGTTTTGACAGAAGTAGAATTTTCGTTGTTGTTAAATGGATCTGATTGGCTCAAGTTAGCTTTGTACATTAAATATGCATTATTTTATAGAAATATGTTAGTTGAAGAATTTAATTTTTAGTTTGCATTATATTTTTGTTTCTTGTTTTTTTTTTTTCGTATAAGTGTGTTCTTTATGAGTTATGATGTTTGTATTTTGGTAAAATTAATTTCATCAGGAGTGGACTCTGACAGACGGTCTAATTGATCATGTCATAAGATGTGTAGTTATTATTATTTTTTCTTTCTTTTGCACAAAATGTAAATTTCGATATAAATAAAACATCTTTATCTATCTATCTATCTATCATGAATGTAGTTTAATTCTCTATACTACACATATACCCCCACATATACCCCACAAATCTATTACAAAAAATTCAAAATTCAGCACACTCCTGGCCACCGTACCTAGCGCATAGCGCCAAAACCGGTGCCTATGGTCACTTAGCCTTGCCTACTATGTAGGCAAGTTTCCATCCCCGCCACGTGGAGGCGGACCTCTACATATCCGTCTAGTCCGGCGCATTACCGCTACTTCTCGAGCAAACAGAGCGAAGTCTTTAAAATTTTCAGCACTTTTCACCAACTCTTTACATTCTCCCGGCCAATTCTCTCCTCTCCTTTTCAGCTTGAATTCCATATGGATTCTTGCCTCGTCGAGGAGAGAACATCGGAAGAGAACGTGATGCACTGTATCCCGTTCACCGCATTCGCAATTCGGGGATTCTTTCAAACCCAACTCATTGAGCTTAGAATTGAACTCCCCGTGGCCCGTGAAATATTGCGTTACGGTTTGGGATAGCTCCAGCCACCGCATCGATAGTCTGTGATGCACATTTGGGAAGAACTCATATGTAATTCTTCCTGTATCTGCCTCATCCCAGCGTCTTTGCCACTTCCCAATCTCGTACTCTCGGATCTTATTTCTTGCAAGAGTAGTAGGCATCTGACTGGACAGCTCCTCACCATCGAGGACAATCTTGACCCCTTTTTTAAACTTATGGGTAAGGGCTCTCATCTCAACGAGGAGATCAAGCGGCAACACACCAGCGACCACCGGTAAGGAAGCCGTGGATGATGTCGCATAGGCCCTTGTTACAGAGCATAAAATTGCTCTTTGCATTCGCAACAGAGTGCCGCTGTACGACTGCATGTCAAGCTTGTCGGCCCAACAGGCAGCTGCGTACGCTGCGACATTCTCTATTACGCCCCTATAAATGGTTAGGGCCACGCCAGTCTTCAGCCCCCACTCACCACGGGCTACTCTTTTTATTCCCTGGTACAAGTTGAGACATCTGGAGGCCACCCACTGAATATGGGGCTTAAAAGAAAGCTTCCAATCCAGCAGCACGCCCAGGTACTCAAACTGGGTCACATGGACTATTCTGTGATCGTCCACCCTTATCCAGGGAGGACGACTGGGATGAAGTTTGCCTTTCATTAGCATCACTTTAGACTTCTCGAACGAAATCTGAAGCTTCTCCCCTTGACACCAATTCTTAATTCGGGTTACAACAGCGCTCGCACGCTCTTCTAACTCCCGACGAGAATCACCATGAACGACTACTGCAAGGTCGTCAGCGTATGCAACTGAATCACAATAATCCATCATTTCTATATGCTCTAACAATCCGTCCATGACCAAGTTCCACAGGAACGGACCCACCACCGAGCCCTGCGGACAACCTTTAGTTATTGGCCTGGATATTTCGCCGGCTTGAGTCACAAGCACCGCCACTCTATGAGTGAGGTAGCTTTGTATCAGTTTAAAAAGATTTGGTGGACAATCTCTCCTTCTAAGTGACTCTAATACAGTCGGCCACCAGACATTATCGAAGGCACCTGCTATGTCCAGGAATACTGTGAGGACGTATTTGTGCCCACTGCCACGGACCAAATTCAGGATTTTTGAGATCGCATCTGTCGTCGATCTTCCCGATACAAACCCATACTGGTTGGGACTGAAACTGATAAAACTTTTCAATCTCATTACAATCAGTTTCTCCAGCAGTTTCCCAAAAACGGGCAGGAGTTGTATCAATCGATACGACTTTGCGTCTCCGATGGGCTTGTTACCACCTTTATATAACACTTTGACAAGCCCTGTTTTCCATTGACTGGGAAAATATCCCAGTTTCAGGCATCCATTGAACAGGTCTAGCAGATACTGGCTTAAAACGTCCTCATTTTTCCGGACAATTTCTCCATTAATCATGTCTATGCCGGGTGCCTTCTTGTTCTTAATTTCGCCAATAACAAATTTTATATCGTATATATCAAACTCGGCCACGGAGCAATCCAGAGCTGGTGACTCATAAGCTGCTTCGCGACGACTTCTTTGCAACTGAGTATCATCCAGAGGGCTATCCTCCGGGAGGAGTACTTTCAATAAGTGCTGCGTCGATTCTTTCCAGGACCCAACACCCGATATTCCATCTATGTTTAGACTGGCTAATATCAGGTTTGGCTTCAACTTATTAGACTGCACCTTGTATACAATACCCCAAGGATCTCTATTGCCTTCTGACCTCACGAACTCCTGCCAACTTGAGGTCTTGGCCTGCAACACCATCTTTTTATACTGGCTTCGAGCACCACGATACTCATCTAAATATCGTTGACGGGATTCCTCATTCCGTTCCCGCTGGTACCGTCTTCGCTTCCTGGCAACTCCTTTTTTAGCTGTTGTCAGCTCCCGTGTCCACCAAGGAACACGGCGCATACGACTAGTGGGTATTTTCTTTAAAGCCTCCCCACTTACGCCCGCTATTACCTCAGTCAGCTCTGTGACCGCTTTATCAACACCAGCAATGGTATCCTCTTGGACATATATGGGAGCAATACTGCGCTGTAGGAGAGTCTTGTATCTTTCCCAGTCAGCATGTTTGACTGAGTATCTTTCGAGACCCTCATAGGCGAGACATGGCCTGGTGTCCCAGGCAACTTCGAAAAGTATAGCCCTGTGATCACCAGTCACCCAGTCTGTCACCTTCCAACCATGTACCCTGTCAACAGCCGAAGCTGTACACAGTGTAACATCCAGGTTGTGCTGAGCGCAGTTCCCATTTCCTACATAAGTCTTCAGATGTCCGGGCATGTTCACGACGCACAGATCATTGGAGACAATGCACTCCTCAAAG
This sequence comes from Triatoma infestans, assembly GCA_011037195.1. NCBI lineage: Eukaryota > Metazoa > Arthropoda > Insecta > Hemiptera > Reduviidae > Triatoma > Triatoma infestans. The sequence continues at coordinate 40,815 of JAAEAF010006854.1, forward strand.
TACCTGCCTCTGTCGTCCAAGGCGTCATCATGCCACATGGGTGACCATGCATTTATATCAGCGGCCACTATTATCTTTTTTCCTCTATTTTCTTGCAAGAGCCGACTTAAATGAGCAATAGACGTCGTTATGTCGCACGACGGCTGGCAGTACAAGCTTACCAGCATCAACTCAACGCCATTTGCAGCCGTTAACAGCACACAAGTACAATGACTGGTGCTGTACTGTGGCAGACGCAATAGAGTGATGTCTGGATTGCACACCGCAACAGCAGTCCATATCCATTTTTCACAGGAAGCGTGGACGACACGATGCTGCAGCCCCAGGCCCTTAACGCTTCCTTGGAACGTGTAGGGTTCCTGGATTAACGCAACATCTATTCCTTTCGTATAGATAAGCTCTCGTGCTTCAGCCATTACTGTTTTCGAGCGTTGCGCATTCAGCTGCAACACTCTCAGGCCATTATTAGTTGAATTATGGGCTTCTTCCATAATCTGTATTGGCTTGTTGTCGGTCTAGAGCTTTCAGGTACGCTGGGCATTTCAAGCTCTTAACAGAGTGGTTGTGCGGCTTTCGGAACCCCTTACAGGCAGCACATGCCGGGGCTTCGGCTTTATTCGGGCACTTCTCATATACATGTCCTTTAGTGGCGCAGTGTCCGCAAGTCGGCTCTTTTTCCTTGCAGAACTTTGCCACGTGCCCATATGCTTGGCACTTGTAGCAGCGTGCTACCTGCTTGTGGTCCATCACCTTACAACGATTCCACTCGATATACACCCTGCCGCTACTCAGGGTTCCTTTTAGCAGAAGTTCACGCATTTTTGGCGTGACTTCTACCACCCAGTTCTGAGACCCGTTTTTGCTCGCACCTGACTTCGCCAGTACTCTTAAGGAATCCTGAAAATCAGGTTTCGGCAATACCGATCCTAGGTTTTGTTCATATATCGCTTTCATAATTCTCGCTTCATTGAGGTCGCTTGGTACATCAAAGATGATCATCTTAGGAAGCCTTTTCTTAGGCAGCTCAGCCTGGAGACCAGCATTTCTCAACTTATCATTATTCAATAGAGCTTGCACCTGCTCAGGGCCTCCTGTTTCAACATAGAGTGTCTTATTTCTGGCGCGTCGGAGGGATACGACCTGCCAACCTTCCTCAGAAGGATTTAGACTGCCCTTGAGCATTTCTTTCATTTGCTCGCTGGTCTCAACTGCCTTCTCATCTTGTGGCTTTATAACCACCACATGCTTTTTGGGAGGCAGCGGCTTTTTCACTGCCTGCCTCTCAGGCTGCATATTCTTTTTATCTTTATTATCTTTCTTATTGTTGTTTCTCTTTTTATTTTTCAGAGCCTTTGTATTCTTCTTTTGTTTAGCCTGCTTTCCCTCAGGCTGGCTTCCTGTAGCCACCACTCCCGCATAAGATTTCACAGGTGCGGGTTTAGTGGGGCCCACTACATCCTTTCTCATAGTACCATCGGCCTCTATTGACTTACGGGCTGTCTCACGCAAATTCACCGACAGCTGTGTTGTATCGGCCTTGATCTGGTCTGTATTTTCTAAAATACATAAGACCGCCATTTCCAAGGCCTGTTGCTTTTTTGCTGTCTCATTTGTAGATGCTGAGATTTTGCCCTCAAGCCAGGCAATGCGAGTGGCCATCTCATTGACGATGGCCGTTACCTCTTTAACTTTCTTAGTTAAAAACAAGGTGTGTGTCTTGTTTATCTTTACACTTGGATCCTGACAATACTGAATGATTTCAAGCTCCAGCTCGCCTGCTCTAAGGATGGGGTCCCTGGTCATATACCCTTTTGGGCTACCCTCCTCACTACGGTTTTCATTTGTGCTCTCTTGTTCACTTGGCTCGGCAGCCTTTGCTGCCACGTCATTAGTGGTCATTTTGACCACCGTCGAACTTTTAGCAACATTTTGTTGCTCGTCAAATAATCTTTTTCTTATCCACCTAGCATGCCTTTCAGGCAAGGTGACAAATCTATTACAACCAAATTTTCTATCTAATTTGGGTGACTAAGGTGATGTATATAATCAGAAACATTGTGATATTCTAGAATTGTTCATTTTGCTCGCCGCCCAGCATAAATGCTAAAAGATTTCCACACAAAAAATCAACCTGATTCTAAAAGTTTCTCACAAATTGCCCATCTTTTCTTAATTATGAAAGTCTAGAACAGTTGTTCAAAAAAAGATCACATACTACTTTTGATTTAGAAATTGGATGAACTTTTAAACTAGCTAATTTGGCACCCGATAAAATCGTATAAAGCACTATCGTGGATGGGGACACAGCTTCCCTTTTTTAATTTTCTCGGATGCCACCACAATGTCGCACCTAATGAACCTCCTTATTAAAATTGATACTCTAACCTACACACCACTTTTCTACTTCGCGGTACATTAAATCCTCACATTAAGAAGAGGTTAGAAACATTCAGCGGTAAACTTCTCGGTGTAATAAAAGAAAAATAAAAAGAGTATTATATCAATTTAATTTTCGGAACCATAGGGTTCATTTGATAAAGACTTTACGAGACAGTGCTCTCTAAAATCAATAACAATTCTTGGCACAAATGGAAGATGTTTCCTTGCTAATGGTAACTTGAGAAGAAAGAGTCTTGTTGAATAAAAATTTATTAACAACGCAATTATTAATAACAATAATTTCCGGCTGTGAACTGAAGAAGTCCTCGAAATGATCAACTAATCAGCATCTAATTTTATGAAAGAAGTTTAAGTGGTGTATAAATTCCTTAACGGCACGCTCTTCCTTGTTGCAAAGAAGTCTTCCCTTTTTGATGTCGAATGAAGGTTATTTTACTACAAGAGCGTTTTATTCTTTATGTCGTGCTGAATTTCTCCGTCCAACTCATCCATTATATTATATTATATGGTTGGAGAGAATTGGTTTGGCTTGATGAATTAACAAGACTTGGTTATTAACACCATAATATAATCATGAGTTACACTGGCTGCTTGGATTTTACAGTAAAGATGGTAGATTAAGGTAGAGTGGAAGGGGTAATGACACGTTGTGACTGGTGAACTATCTCCTGAACTAATTTGAACTATATGTTCTCTGTGTCCCATCGCTTCATTTATATGGTTTCTCCCACTCCAGTCCGACAGAGTGCCTGGTATTTTGTTACTCTTTCTCTGCTTTCTAGTTTGCTGTTGCAGGCTCCAACGATTTTCTATAAAACTTTGTATACTATCTACACACACACACCAATCTCCAATATCTACAAATCTTCCCAGGAAAATGGATTTTTCAGGAGGGCTCTGGTGGGACAGTAAAGTTATGCTTTCCTATAAGGTACCACTTCAGTATAATCTATGGTTTACCAACTACATAATATTAATACACATTAGGAAGAAGCCTTGGTAGAATTCCAAGTTCGAAGAAAATCGGTTGTGTCCGGAAACAGCAATTTTACAGAATAGGTTTTTAAGTTTTTTTGAAGCTTTTCAAAAACGGTTGCAAAAGATTTTAGAAACGTTGAATGCTTGCTACACAGATAGATACGTATCACTTTTATTTCAAAAATTTTTTCAATTAGCATAAAAATTTAAATTTGATAAAGGAGCAGAGAACGCCCATAAAGTCCTCTTAGGTATATATGTCTTTAACACCTTGTCAACCTTTTTTTATGGCCAGCCTAAAATAAACTTTGTAAATATTACAGTTTGAAAGAATCTTTTTACTTCCTCTTACTCCTTAGTAAGAGGAAAAGTATTGAAATCGTATCAAATTTTCGATATCGAGTTTTCACCGGAAATATCCGTTTTGAGGTCCCCTGAGTACAAAAAAAGTGGTTTTTAGCAAATGGTCTGTATGTGTGAACAGCATAGCTCAAAAACGAAAAAACCGTAGAAAGTTCAAACTTGATATTCCGTTTAGGTCTCACCATGGGATCTGACAGTGTGTTAACTGCCAAAATTCCTATGCTGGAAGTACCACTTTACTAGTTGGTTTTATTACGTTTTTGCGATTTTCTCAAAAATGGCAACGACGATTTCCTTTTAACTTAGTAGATCAACTACATTTACAAAGAGCTACAACTTTTATTTGAAACATTTCTCTGGGAAAATTCATTTAAGGGCATTTCCGGGAGAGAGGTGGGGTTAGGTTTTCATCTAAACTGCTATTTCAGTTTAATAGACAATTCTGATAATAATGCTTCTTAATAATGTTAATTAGAATTAAATTTTGTTGTTGAAATTCCGAGTTTGAAAAAAAAATCGGATAACCGGAAGTACGTTTATTATTTAACACTTTACTAAATGATTTCTTCATTTTTTCGCGATTTTCTCAAAAAAATGGCTCTGACAATTTTCTTGAAACTTCGTGTATAAACTAAACATGCAAAGATCTACATCATTTATTTAAAACATTTCTCTGGGAAAATTCATTCAAGGCCACTTTTAGGGGAGGTGTAGGGTTAAAGCTTCCTCTATAACCGCTATCATAGTTGATTATACAATTCTATCATCCAAACAAAATTAATTAGAAATAAATAGATGGCCAAAATTCCGTGTTTTAGGAAAGTTAGTAAACCGGAAGTGCGCTTTTACTGAACAGTTTTTTCCAAGTTTGCGACGCATTTCATTAAATTTGGCACACAAGCTATAAAATTTGTCAATTATAATTTTGAGAACAGGAGTAAGAGAAAGTTGTGTGAGTGAGTCATACCAGATTTTATGTATTTATTCATTACTAGCTGGTAAAAATGCGGACAGAAATTTCGTCAGAGATCCCTTTATTAAGGGATATTTATTAATTAATTTTTACTGATTAAAATTTTTTTTTTTTTCCCCATAAGATTTCATTTACATGTCCAAAATATTTATTGCCATCGTATTACATTAGAAAACCAAAACAGTTTTAAAAATTAATGCAATGCCCCCTATAGGGAAGCGTTGTCTGTAAAATAAATTAGATATAATTCAATTTGTCAGTTGATTGTTGCCTCTGGTTTGTCAGTACACATATCAAGGCTGTGCTACAAACACAGAACAACAATTGAAGAACGCCTATGTACATATTCATTAGCAGATTTACAATTTTTTTTACACAGACCAATGATTCTTAAACTTATTTCTTTTGTGTCCCATTTTTACTTTTTCTTACTCCTAGTAAGAGGAAGTATTGTAATCGTGTCAAATATTTGATGTTGAGTTTTCACCGGAAATATCCGTTTTGAGGTCCCCTGAGCAAATGGTCTGTGTGTGTGTGTGTGTATGTGTGCATGTATGTGAACAGCATAGCTCAAAAACAAAAAATCGTAGAAAGTTCAAACTTGATAGTTCGTTTAGGTATCACCATGGGATCCGACAGTGGGTCATCTGTCAAAATTCCTCAACCGGAAGTAACACTTTACTAGTTACGTTTTTGCGATTTTCTCAAAAATAGCTCCAACGATTTTCTTCAAACTTGGAATATCAATTACATATACTAACAGCTACAACTTTTATTTGAATCATTTCTCTGGGAAAATTGATTAAGGCACTTTTGGGGAGATGGGTGGTGGCTAGTTTTTCATCCTAAAAGTGCTATTAGTTTATTATACAATTTTGCCTTCTCATATGTTCATTAGAATGAATATGTGTTGAAATTCCGAGTTTGAAAAAAAATCGGATAACCGGAAGTGCGTGTTTACATTACCACTTTACGGAATGATTTTTTTTTCGCACTTTTTTGCGATTTTCCTCAAAATGTCTCCGAACGATTTTTTTTTTTGAACTTCGTATATAACTACACATACGATAATCTACAACTTTTTTCAACATTTCTCGGGAAATTCTTTTAAGGCACTTTTAGGGAGGGGAGGTGTTTACCAGCGTCCTCTAAAGTGCTATCATAGTTGATTAAACAATTCTAACATCCAAACAAAATTAGGTTAGAAATAAATAGATGGCCGAAATTCCGAGTTTCAAGAAAGTTAGTAAACCGGAAGTGCGCTTTTACTTGACAGTTTTTCAATGAATTTCATTAAATTTGTCACACACAAACTATAAAATTTGTTAATTATAATTTTGGGAACCTAAGAGTAAGAGAATGTTGTGTGAGTGTTTTACACCAGATTTTTACTTTTACTAACGGTTAATAAGAGGAAGTACTGTCATAGTGTCAAATTTTCGATACGGAGTTTTTGCCGGAAATATCCGTTTTGAGGTCTTACTGAGTCCAAAAAATTTAGTTTCTAGCAAGTGGTGTTGTGTGTGACGGCATATATCAGAAAAGAAAAATAACAGAATGTTCAAAACTTAATATTTCGTTATAATGCTACCAGAAGACTTGAAAATAAGCTTTTCGTAAAAATTGTTTTAATCCAATTAGCGAATTTTTACTGAATAACTTTTTCAGTTTTTTTTTATTTTCTAAAAATGGCTCCAACGATGTTCTTTAAACATTGCGTATCAATTAAACATATAAAGAATTACAACTTTTATTTGAAACATATCTCCGAGAAAATCAATCCATTAAAGGGTACTTTTAGGGGAGAGGTGGTGTTAGGTTTTCCTCTAAAGTGCTATTTCAATTTATTACACAATTCTCTCATCCCAATAATATTAATTAGAATTAAATATGCTGTTGAAATTCACAGTTTGAATAAAATTCAGATGACCGGAAATGTTCTATTACTGAAAAGTATTTTTCAGTTTTCTGCTATTTTCTCTAAAACGCCTCCAACGATTTTCATTAAACTAGACATGTCAACTACACTATTCGTAGCTACACATAAGCATTCAGCTACAACTTTATTTGGAACTTCTCTTCGGTAACCTCATTTAAGGGGTTTTCGGGGAAGAGGAGGGGTTATATTTTTCTCTAGAGTGCTATCCATAATTGAATGCTACCATCTAAAAAAAAAAAAAAAATAATTTGAAATAAATAAATTGCCAAATTTCCGAGTTTTAAGAAAATAAGTAAACCGGAAGTCCGTTTTTACTGAACAGTTTTTTTGCGATTTTCTCTTTAAAAACACCGACGGAATTTCATTAAATTTAGTATACTGTAATTCCAAATTCTTTGAGTTTAGTAATTTATTTTAAAAGAAAAGTTAATTAAATTAAGAAATTTAAGATAATTAGGTAAGGTATTACAGAAAAGATAATGTACGGTGCCAGGTTTTATTTAACTAATCATTGTAAAATCGATAATAGGCAATTTCAAGATGCAAACAATACAAACTTAGTAGAAAATTAGTAAAGATAATGTCACGTATATTTTTACAGTATATATTTCTAATTAAAAATATAAAAATAAGCCAATAATACCTCATACTCGTGTATATATATCTGTGCACTGGTATTCGATATCTTTATACGTGTAGTTAATTATAATAGTAAGTACTTACTTTAATGAAATTACAACATATTCAGTAGAGCTAGCTCGACAAAGGGATACCCATTTGATACGTCGTTACTTTTTTTTAACTGATCAACTTTTATTGCCAAATCTTTGCCGGCACTACTATGCCATCTAGCGGTGCAATCATGCCTTACGGGGCTAGTAGTTAGGGCTATCTAGCCATCTAGCGGTTGAATCGAAGTACTGGTTACATCTCTTCTTTTCCTTTCTGGCAATGGAGCCTTAGCCGTTGTACTTCTTGATTTGAGCGACGTGGCAGCTATCTGCTTTGACCCCCTTAGGTGGGAGTAACTCGTAGATGTTGGGCGATACAATCTTCTTGATAATGTACGGTTCCTCAAACTTAAAAACTAGTTTCGCTACAAACTGGCGCTGCGCGTCGGAGCGGAGATGATGGCGCCTCAAGATCTTCTCTCTTACCCGAAACCGTCCCTCCTACGCGAGTAATAATAGTGGGGCTTGTTTGTTACTCGCCTTTAACAAATTCTGCTCCATAACACCCTGAGCTCTCTGAATTTACTTAGATGCTGTCGCCATGGTTTGTCAGTTGGTGGTTTGTTAGCTAAGAGACTTGATCATGTAGGAATTCCTGTGGAAATATAGGATTAGGTTGCATAAGCTCCCTACGAAAATTTAATTAAGCCGGAGTATAGCAGATAGAACCATGAACGCTGGGATTCAACGCAAACATGAATTCTGACAAATATAAGTCCCAGACCTGTGGTTTGATCCTACATATGATGCAATCATCGTTTTCACACACGGTTCACTCTCTCCACCGGATAGGCCTGAGGCCAATACGGTGGGGTGCGGCTCTAGGTAATTCTTAAAGCTTTAGCTAAGTCTCCAATAAAATGATGGATATCTAGCGCTCTATTATCAGTATGTAAAACTAGGGAAGTTCTCCATCGGTTCATCACCTTTTTCTTGGACCATTTCATAACCGTAGATGCATTGGCTAATATAGTCGGGATCAGCTCCGTCCATTTAGAAAAGTTATCTTGAAACACGAAAATGTAACAGTTATTCTGGCGGAAACGAGGTAATGATCCAATGATGTTTGAACATACTCGTTGCCATGGCCGACTAGGTAGTTGAAAATGCATTAAACACCGGAAGGGATTGGTAATATTAGGGAAGTTTCGAAATTGCCATTGTAGGCCGGTAAATCCTTCACTATTCATCGCTGCTAAAGAATCTAATCCCAAGATACAAAGAATAGAAAGAAAAGATAAGACTCCAAAACGTAGCTATGTTACTCTGTCTCATCAATGTTCACCGATAAGGAGAGTGTAGAAAGATACGCTCTCTTTTATCCGGTTAGCCATATTCACGGGATATGGTCGAACGGTTGAAATAGTTGCGCCAAGCTGCTGCCCGGTTTCTTCATGAGGTAGGACTGCGCGGCTCCAGTGTGCACCAAAGCAAGAAAAGAGTAATTGAAAGCTCCAAAAAGACTCGGGAATCTGTAGGAGTAGGACCAAAGGAGTTCACTGAAATTATTTTTGTGGCTGATTTTGGAGAAACTGGTGACTCAACCTTTCTTGAAGGTTTGCTAGTAGACGTGGTATTGGTGGCAGCAGGGCCTGATTTATCAGAGCACAGCCCGTTTCCCGGAAGAGAACATTTGGGATAAGTCTTGAAAGTAACGTTCCGTTCTCCACAAAGGTAACAGAAAAATTTCTTCCTCGGCTGCTTACAGTCCGGTATTTATGGCCTAAGGTATTACAGTTCTAACAACGATTTGTTGAATTCGTTGCTTCTTTAGATTCTCCCTTGGTTTGGAGGGAAGGCACTTCGGTTATAGTACAAGTTTCTGCAGTTTTGTCTGTCTTAGTTCTGAATGAATAAATTTATATAGGTGGTTTTTCCGATTTCACTTTCCTTGGGTTTACTTGGATGGTACGGCGGCTTCGTAAGCCGCATCTGAAAATGGGATTGCTCTTTAGGTGGGGGAGGCCGGAAAGATCGGGTTCGCTCCTGAAGTTGTTCGAACTCTTGCCCCTTCTTAAGGAAATCTGTGTTGGACGTTAGTTCCGCAAAGCGAACATGATACTGATAACTAGACAACAAATTCTTATAAATCCTCCCTAGTTATACTTCAGAGGAGGGTTGTTTAGATAGACGACTCATCAAAGTGCGAAGGTTAGTGATGAAAGTGGAAATGTCCTCTTGCTCTCCCTGGGCTCTACACTCAATCTGCCTCTAAAGAGTCCTGAATCTAAAGTCTGTCCTGATAATCGGGCGGAAAGAAGGTAGTTCGAAAATCTCGCTCGAAATACTCCAAGGAGACTTGTTAAGGTGATACCACAATAAGGGAGTACCGGTTAGCATTTGTGGAAGCCAAAGTGTAATGGTGACATCAGCAATACCATATATTTTCTTGCATTCCTCCAAAGTTGTCAAAAAAGTCTTCTGCCCTCGACGGGGAAATTCCGTCAAATTTTAAATCTCCAAATAGCATCGGATAAGATAAGGAGGTTGGAGGGTTCATAGGTAATTAAACCCAGGAACGGACCAGCCGAGGAGTAGGGCACTGTGGTTGTCCCTGTAACGGTATTGGTAGGCTGACCAATACTTCAAACAAAGCTAGAAAGAGAAAGATAAAAGTAAAAAAAAAAAAAAATTCATCCGAATCTTATACAATAACTAAAACCAGTGGCGGCTACTGGTATTCGCGATTGCGCGACTGAACCCCCAACTATTTGAAGAAAAAAAGTAAAAAATTAAATAAAAAAGTAGCAAAATTTTCTTATTTGATTTTATTTTCTTTCATATTTCAATTTCAAAAAAAATATTTTCATTTTTATATTAGTTAGGAACATAAGTCACACCAAAAATTGTATATACTATAAGTATTGTACAAAAATTGTGTAATCTATAAAGTATTAATGAAAAAGAAGTAGTACAATCGGAGAGTCAGACATAAAAGAATAGGAACGTATATCAGTACAGGAGCTGCTTTAATATGTTCGTACAATGAATTGTACACTTAGTGAATTGCATGTGTATCAGGAGATGTATAAAAAAGTAGGAAGCAGGGGGTTCACAGTTGGGAGTCGCGCTGGAGAATTTAGTATATATATATATGTATATATAAAAAATTTCTTTGTGTTAGTATAGAAAAGTGTATGTTTTTATTAACTTTTTTCAAAAAGAGTAGGGGTTACAAGCGCGATGAACATTACTTACGATCTACAACGAACATACCCGATCTTACCCGGAGTTAAAAAAGTTTTTAGCAAATGTTCTCTGTGTGCGTGTGTGTGTGTGCGCCTGTGTGCGTGCACGGGTGTGTGTATATGTATGTGAACACCATAGCTCAAAAACGAAAAACCGTAGAAAGTTGAAACTTAATATTCCGTTTAGGTATCACCATGAGATCTGACCCTACGTTATCTGTCGAAATTCCTCAACCGGAAGTATCACTTTACTAGTTGATTTTTTTACTTTTTCGCCATTTTCTCAAAAATTGCTCCGATAATTTTCTTGAATCTTCTTATATAAACTAAACATACAAAGATCTAAAACTTTTATTTGAAACATTTGTCTGGTAAAATTCATTTAAGTGCACTTTTAGGGGAGGGATGGGGTTATATTATTCTCTAAAGTGCTCTCATATTTGATTATACAATTCTATCATCCAAACAAAATTAATTAGAAATAAATAGATGGCCAAAATTCTGAGTTTCAAGAAAATAGTAAACCGGAAGTGCGCTTTTACTGAACATTTTTTTCAGTTTTCGAAGAATTTCATTAAATTTGGTACACAACCTATAAAATTTGTCAATTATAATTTTGAGAACTGAGTAATGGTCATTGCCGCCTGAGCCTTCTCAGTGCACTGCCGGCCTCCGGAAGGTGTTCTCTCGTTACAGACAACACTGTCCATCACCGGACAGTGTGCTGTAAGAGCTCCTAGGAAGAAAAACCTAAGTCGAACCCGAGTCTTCCGCGTGGGAGTCCAATGCACTATCCACTGAGCTAATAGATTTATTCTTAATTTAACATATTTAATTGTAGGAGAGGGATGCAAGTTTTTACCTGGCTCCTAGCTTACTTCGTGATTTTTAACTAGCCAAGCTACTAATTATGATAGGTAATGTAAGTATTTAAAAAAAAAAAGTTGAACCCCCACATATCCAAGTCACGAGCCGCCACTGACTACAACCATCATTTTTAAATAATAATAAAAATTATAACTGTTTTGGTTAAAATTTAAAACAAAAATACGTAATGCCAAAAAAATACCTTATCTTCAAACTAAAAGAAATATATACATAAATATAAAATATAAAATTGTATAACCAATCTAAATATTACTTATTTACAAAATTTATTTAATTTGCTTACTTTATTTAAGCAATGGCGATCATTTAATTACCTAATTTTATTATTATTTAATTCTCTGTAGAGAATTTAATTCTCACCAAAAAAATTATTACTAATGAAGTTTTATTTTCTTCTAAATGAAATAAGACCAGCTATGTTTATTGCAATTATATATCTGACGTATAAACAGCACTACAGAACGACAAATAATGAGTTCAATAAACATCCAATACGGTAGCTTAATATACTAATTAAATTAATGACACCAGTTTTTACAACTACTATTTGTTTCAATTTCTCATTGTTCATTAGTTTTGGTCATTAAAACTGTGTAAAATAAAATTGGTAAATAAAGAGTATTTACAAACCAAGTAAATAAAATAAATTGAGAGGCAAACAAATTTGTAAAAAAAGTTGCATGATCCATTGTGTGAAAGGCAATTTATTTAAAAGTTTTGACTGAACAATATTGAATCGTAAGTAATAAAAGTAATACAAATATTTGTTTTATGGATTTTATTTAATAAATTATGTGTATACCTAAACACAACCAGTACAGTAGAGATTATTGTATAGGTAATATTTAACTCTTTCTTTGTGTAACCGTTTTTGTTACTGCATTTATTATCCTATAATTGTATTATATATTATGTTTCATCATCTTTGATTATTACTTTCGTATTGTTTGCTCAAATTATAAATTATTTAAATTTATAAGGTTTTCGAGGTCTCACGTTATTGCACTAATTAATTATTATAACCTCAAAATTCTTGACTTCAATAATTTATTTAAAAGAAACGTTAATTAAATAAAGAAATTTACGATAATTAGGTATGTTATTAAAGAAAAGATAATGTTCGGTGCCAGGTTTTATTTAACCTAATCATTGTAAAATCGATAATAGGCAATCTCATGATGCAAACAATACAAACTTAGTAGAAAATTAATAAAGATAAGGAGTCACGCATATTTACAGTAAATATTCTTAAAAAATATAAGAAATAAGCCAATACCTCATACTCGTGTATATATCTGTGCACAGGTATTCGATATTTTTATGCGAGAAGTTAATTATTATAGTAAGTACTTACATTTAATGGAAATTAAATGGACATTTTCAGTAGAGCTAGCTCGGATAATGGGGTACCCACTTGATACGTTACTTTTTTTTAACTGATCCAACTTTTATTACAAAAATCTTTGCCGACGCTACTGTGCTATCTAGCGGCGCAATCATGCTTTACAAGGCTAGTAATTAGGGCTACTCTAGCCATCTAGCGGTTAAATCGAAGTACTGGTTACTAATACTAACTATAAAATTTTGTGAGTTGCCATTTTTTAAAACTTACTTTAGTAAGAGAAAGTTGTGTGACTGTTTCACACGGATTTTTTTTTTCGTTATATATGATAAGTTTATTAAGTTTTAGTTTTAATTAACTATTTGTTATTTTAGGTGTTTGTTAATGTTGATATGCTGCCTTTTGAGCAAGTAGTTTTTAGTCAATCTAGTGCAGATTATATTTCTTTATTGTACTATTATCATAGTATTTTCCATTTTTTTTTTTTTTAACGAATCCCTAAAGATTAGGAAATATCAGCGATAGTGCCCATATTAAAAAAAGGCGACAATAGAGAATATGGCAATCATAGAGGAATATCCCATCTTTTCGTTCCCAGCAAACTCTACTCAAAGATCTTAGAGAAAAGATTAAGAAGAATTCTGGTCAGTCAACTACAGGTTTTAGAAACAACCGAAGCACTCAAGGCTTAATATTCACCTTGCGCCAGGGAAGCGAGGAGGTGATAGAAAAAAGTAAGCGCGTGAATTTGTGCTTTGTGGATCTAGAAAAAGCATTTGACCGCATCAACTCTCTGATTAAGAAAAGAGTGAATGAAGGATTATGGAGAACCATAGACAGTCTGTAATAAGGACAAGGAACTATGTTCGAACAGCCAATACCAGCTCTCGGAAGTTCGAGACAACAAAAGGAGTCCGTCAAGGCTGTAGCCTTAGTCCGCTACTGCTACTGTTTATAGAGGAAGTACCTAGAGTAAGTACTACTGAGAGGTCTCAAGTCAGAATGAGCAAGTTTGAGGTGGGTTTCTTTAGAATGCCACCCATTCGCTTAAACATCCTAACTTATCGACGACGATATAGTCCTGATTGCGAGCAATGCTGATAACCTGCCATATAATTTGAACATTCTCTAGAAAGAGCTGAGAAAAATTAATATATCTATCAATACAATGAAGACGAAGGCGAAGGAGATTGGCAGGGAAAGGGGGGGTCAACCATAGAACGTTATGGTTAATCGGCAAGTGCTACAGCAAGTTGGAAATTTCAAATATCTAGGAGTTAATATAAATGAAGAAGACCGAATTCATAAAGAAATAAATAGTAGGGATCGCTTCGGAAGGAAGATTGTTTAATGCCTTAAAATGAGGATTTATAAACAAAAAAGAGATTAGTAAAATCACTAAGGTAACAATCTTTAAAAATACATACCTCCCAGTCTTAACATACAGCATTGAGTCATGGGCTCCCACATCAAAACATCGTAGCAAAATCCAAGCAGCGGAAATGCGCTTGCTTCGAAGGATTGAGGGTAAGCCAAGTAGGGACCGTGTAAGGAACACTACGATAAGATCAAACCTAGATGTCAAGCCTGTGGGGGAATTTGATGAGGGGAAGTTGGATTGGAGGAGGAAGATGGATGTAGGGAAAGTGGCTAGAACATGCTATGGGGCGAAAATGCAGGGACAGCGAGATCGAGGAAGATCGCGAAGCACCTGGGAAGATGTGGTCAAAAAAGATTTTTACAGCAAAGAGACTGGAATGAGCCAAGAGAGCTAAATTGACAAAGGACAGGAATAGTTGGAAGGCACAACTGAAGGCAGTCTCTACACCGTGAGGTAGAAGAGATTTAGATTAAGTAGAAGAAGAGAAGAGATACTCTAAATTTTTGTTCCATTCATTGTTTTTGTTTCAAAGAGATAGTTTTCTTTTAGAGACATTTTCCGTGATAGCCTGCTTCGTTTTGTGGTCATCGACCGGTTTCGGGCGTTCATCCATCTTCAGGATGCGTTTTTCAGACTCTAGAGTTGTGTAAACAACTCACACTTCGCGAGTAGTTTCTTTATTAAACTGATCGCCTCTTTCATTCCCCACTAATCTGGCCTAGGCCAGAGTGGCAACTACTCATTGGAAATATACATTTAGTTTACTTATTAAGCATCAGAGACATTTTCCGTGATAGCCTGCTTCATTTTGTAGCCACCGATCGGTTTCGGGCGTTCGCCCATCTTTAGGATGCGTTTGCTCAGACAATGTGATCACACAGACTTGCACAGAGCAAATACAGTTTACACATTGACTCTTTCACTTCTCTTTCTTACACTGATTCTGTGTGTAAACTGTAAATACAGCAAATGCTGTGTACAAGTTTGTGTTATCACACTGTCTGACAAAACGCATCCTGAAGGTGGGCGAACACCCGGAAACCGGTCGATAACCACAAAATTTAGAAGCAGGCTACCACGGAAAATGTCTCTGATGCTTTCCAGCTCTGCGGAACCAACCACCACACCTAATAGTTTTCTTTTTTTGATATCCATAATTTTTGTCACTATAATGGAGATTTAGCAGATGGAGAAAAATTGATTTGGGATTAATAAGCTGTTTCCGGTTTATTAGACTTTTAAAAAGTTTTCTAAGTAATAATTGACTCTTTCAAATATCAAGCAGAGATAAATAAAATAATTTTTAAGACAAATAATCCTAATAGGCAAACTATGAATTCAATTATATCAAAAACAAATAAAAGTTGCTTGATTTTAGTCAAAATAAAAAGACGCAAACAACTGTCTGCAATTTTTATTATCAAAAAAAGTCTGAAGATAATTAATGTGGGAAGAGTATAAAATTTGGTGGTAGGGGGTGGGGAACACAAATATAGTAGGAAATCTAGGTTAGAAATAATGAATTTTTTTTTTTTCTTTTTAATGTCTAAATAAGGATGTTCCGGTAATTTAAATTAATACACTGGTTACCCAATGATTCATATTACTAGCAGGGACAATATTACGGTTAGCGTATTATTTTGTTGTGATTGACGATTTTATTAATATCACAAGATGAGAGATATTATGTTAAAAGTTAAAACTTCTGATAATCCAACTTTTTTTAAGATACATTTTTATTAAATTCAGTCGAGAAAAATATGGAAATTATTACATAAAAATAACAAAATAAAAAAAAATCTTTGATTCTTAATTAGCAATAAAATACATAATTGGCAATTTAATATTATGTAATAAATCTCAACCTTCTGAGAAATATTCATTTAAAAGTAATTAAAATGAAATCAGTTAATTGTAATTAATTGTTAAATTGTAGAATTGAATTGTACTTTTTATAAAATTTGTATTTTATTAAAAATTAAATGAAAATAAATATACAATTGTAGCAATTGTTGGCCGTTAGAAATGAACAGATTTATCTAATTGTTGACTTATCGACTAGGAAGTTTCCAAAAAAACAAAAAAAAAAAACAAACAATTTTAAAGTGTTTTTTATTTTAAATCGACGTTTCGGCAAACATTTTTGAGGGGCTCTGTTAAAGTAAGAGAGCGTTATAACTAGGGAACGGATTCGTATGTATTTACATATTTTTTTCTAGGCAATTTACAGACGTTTTTCAACTAGAAGTATTCATACTGACACTTTTTAAGCCGTTTGAGTCTACTTTTATTTCACATATTTCCACATATTTGGATGTTATCGCATATTTATACATATTTGATCAAAATAAATAAATATTTCTACATATTTAATCAAAATATGTACATATTTTTTTATATTTTTCATTTTGGGCATATTTTCATAATTGGGAGGTGGTTGACAGGAACTGTGAACCACAGACTGTAGGGCTGTGAATCACAGTGGGTACAATGGTTATTGTAATTTACACAGAATGCTGCTAAACAGTGACGGGCACTTGTTAGTTCTTTGAAGTTGTCTGACGTTGTCTGTTCTTTCAGCTCGTTCGTTGAAGTGTCCAATTCATTTCGTTCGGTCACTTAGTGTATTCTTTTTTGGGTGAAATGCCACGAACATCGGCCTCAAACAGACAACTGGTTGCTAAATATCTTCGCGAGTTTCCAGCAGAACTTTTTCGAAGTGATGGAGACATTTTGTACTGCACAGCTTGTGACAAGCGCGTTTCTTGCTCTCAACGTTCCCAAGTCACCCAACATATTGCCACCGGATCGCACATAGAGAATAAAAACAGAAAGAAAGAGAGGACGTCCTATCAAGCCTTCCTTACATCTCCATCATCAAGTAAGTCTACTCTGAGTACAGATCTGTGTCGGGCTTTGGTTAGAGCAGATATCCCTTTCCACAAACTTAAAAATCCTCATTTCAAAGGATTCTTAGAGACCTATATTGGGAAAAAAATGCCTGACGAGAGCACTCTGCGGAAAAACTACCTGGAAGATATCTATAAAGATACACTAACCAAAATTCGAGAACATATCAAAGATGGACCGATTTGGGTGTCAATTGATGAAACCACTGACGTTGAGGGCAGGTATATTGCCAATGCAGTTATTGGAAAACTTGACAGTGATGCTGATGTGGATTCAAAGCCATTCCTTTTGAACTGTGAGGTTCTCGAAAAATGCAATCATTCCACCATTTCACGATTCTTCGATGCCTCAATGCATATCCTATGGCCCAGTGGAGTTTTGAACGAAAAAGTTCTTTTGTTTCTCTCTGATGCTGCCCCCAACATGGTCAAGGCTGGGCAATCTATTCAGGTATTTTATCCTAAGATAATTCATGTGACGTGTATTGCTCATGCCTTGCATCGAGTAGCAGAAACTGTCCGATCTTTGTTCAGTGACGTAGATTCCTTAATCTCCTCGGTTAAAAAAGTGTTCTTAAAAGCACCAAGTCGCATTAAAATGCTAAAAGATCTCTATCCAGACTTGTGCCTTCCACCAGAACCAATATTGACAAGATGGGGTACTTGGCTGGAAGCAGCTCAGTATTACTATGAAAACTACAATAAAATCAAGAATGTCCTTTCACATCTCGAAGACGAAGCAGTAGCGATAAATACAGCCAAGTCTTTATTCGAGAAACCTAATTTAAGGAACGACCTTGCATTCATTTCTGACAATTGCGTATTTCTTGCACAAGCCATTACCCAACTTGAGTCCCAAAATGTTCGACTGACAGAAAACGTGTCCAACGTTAAAAAAGTCATCGAAAAGGTGGAAGGAATACCTGGGAGTAAGGGAGATCTGATCAGATCAAAACTGGTAGAAGTACTGAGCAAGAACAAAGGGTGGGAGACCATCTGCCAGATTTCTGATATTATCAGTGGAACAGAAGTCACCTCAGAACATCGTGTACCCTTTACAACCAACGAGATAACTTCTTTCAGCAAGGCACCTATAACATCTGTAGATGTTGAACGATCTTTTAGTCGTTACAAGTCCATCTTACGCCCAGATCGTCGTCACTTTACGTTCCAACATTTGAAATTTCATGTGGTTGCAAACAATTTCGAAGAGTGAAGTTTTCAAAATTGAAAATTTAACACATCTTTTTATAAATAGTAAAAATGTTCTTTGTTGTATAAATCATTATAACTTGTAAAAACAAATTATTTTGTTCCTAATAAATTATTATAAATTGTAAAAATGTTCTTTTCTTGTATAAATAATTATAACTTGCCCCCCCCAAAAAAAATTCCATTTTCATAAAAAAAAATGTCCATTTTACTTAAATATTCCAGAAAATATTTTAAGAAAATCACATATTTTCCACATAATTGACGAAAATAAATGCATATTTTAATTAAATATTTGGCATTTTTAAATACATAAAAATCCGTTCCTTAGTTATAACTAATGCGTATATAGTTATAACTATAGACATAATCGAAGATGTAACAAGATTTCCAAACTTCTCTTACTTTAAGAGAGCCCCTGAAGAAGGCAAACAATGTTTGCCGAAACGTCGGGTTTGAAATAAAAAAAATCACTTTATTTCATTATAATTATTTCAATATTATAATATTTCAATTAATTATTGGTCGATAAGCCAGCCAACAATTAGTTACATCTGAAAGAAAAGTATAAATAAATATAAGGAAACTATTAACAAAAAAAAATATATTTTTTCTTTTTATATTCCAAAATAAATAATAATAATAAATATTATTTTTATTCAAAAAAGAAAAAATACAAAGGATAAATAATTTATTCTTTACATTTTACGATATGGTCGGTGGTCATATAGAGAGAATAATAAAAAAAAAAAAAAACCATACTTAAATTTGTTATAAAAAAAAAAAATGTAATAGAGAAATGGTAATAATATTTGTAAACAAAGAAATGAAAAGGGAAGGGAATAGCTAAGTGGTTAGCGTACCGGATTCCCACGCGGAGAAACCGGGTTCGAGTCCAGCTGGGCTACCCTTAGATTTTTTCTTCCTAGTAGCCTCTACAGCTCACTGTCCGGTGATGGACAGTGTTGTCTGTAACGAGAGAACACTGTCCGGAGGCCGGCAGTGCGCTGAGAACGCTCCGGGCGCCAATGACCATAGATGTTCGCGCGTCTTAAATTTAAAAAAAAATCTGGTGTGAAACATTCACAAAACTTTCCCTTGCTCCAGTCCTCAAAATTATAATTGACAAATTTTATAGTTTGTGTACCAAATTTAATGAAATTCGTCAAAAACTGAAAATCCTGTCCTAGTAAAACCGTATTTCCGGTGTACGTATTTCTTTAAAACTCAGAATTTTAGCCATCTATTTATTTCTAATTAATTTTGTTTGAGTGATTGAATTGTATAATCAACTATGATACCACTTTAGTGAAGCTGTCACCCCACCCTTACTTCAAATATGCACTTAAATGAATTTTCCCATAGAAATGTTTTAAATAAAAGTTGTAGCTCTTTGTATGTGTAGTTTATACAGATAGTTTTAAGAAAATCGTAAAGCCATTTTTGAGAAAATCGTGAAAAAAATGAAAAAAGTCATTTAGTAAAGTGTTATTACAAACGCACTTCCGGTTACCCGATTTTTTCAAACTCGGAATTTCAACAACATATTCAATTTTAATTATTATTATTTAGATGATAGAATTGTATAATAAACTGAAATAGCATTAAGATGAAAACCTAACCCCACCCCTCCCACAGAAGTGCCATTAATGAAATTTCCCGGAGAAATGTTTCAAGTAAAAGTTGTAGCTCTTTATATGTGTAGTGATATATCAAGTTTGAAGAAAATCGTAGAGCCATTTTGAGAAAATGCAAAAAGTAAAAAAAAAAAAACTAGTAAGTGGTACTTCCGGTTGAGGAAATTCGACAGATGAGCCATCGTCAGATGCCATGGTATACCTAAAGGAATATCAAGTTTCAACTTTCTAAGGTTTTTCGTTTTTTGAGCTATGCTGTTCACACACACACACAGGCCATTTGCTAAAAACCACTTTTTTGGACTCAGGAGATGATCTCAACACGGATATTTCCGGTGAAAACTCGATATCGAAAATTTGACACGATTCCAATATTTCCTCTTACTAGGAGTAAGAGAAAGTAAAAAAGAAATGAAAATAAAAAGTAAAATAAATAATAATAATAAAGATAAACTAAACAAAGCAATAACAAAAATAAGAGAAAGTAATAAAAACTAGAAAATTATATCGTAATGATTATTAAAATTTTCAGACATTTTCCGTGGTAGCCTGCTTCATTTTGTGGTCACCGACCGGTTTCAGGCGTTCGCCCATTATCAGGATGCGTTTGTCAAACAGTGTGATAACATATATTTGCTCTATGTAAATCTATGTTATCACAAACGCATCTTGATGATGGGCGAACGCCCGAAACCGGTCGATGACCACAAAAAGATGCAGGCTATCACGGAAAATATCTCTGATGCTTCCCAGCTCTGCGGAACAAACCACAACAACTATTAAATTTTTGTTGATAAATCCAAGCTTGCTGTTCAGATTTAATTAGAATCATGAAATGTTAAAGTGAATAAGTCAGCGATCTAGATAACGCTTTACTGACCATAACTGAGATTTTTTTTAAATTCAAAAGTGTAAGTTAGCGCCCACTTTAGTGCTTTTGTCGTCCCAGATAGAAAGACAATGTGTTATGTGCATGGATATTTATATATGTATATTTTTTAAAGCAATTCTATGCATGTTCAAACACAAGCTGAAGCAGCGCTCTGATTGTGTGTTTATGCTATTCTGTTCAGAGAAGTATAATGTGTACTAGTACAGATATATGTACTAGAACATAAACAAGTTCAAGCAACGTCCTTTACAAATTCTGCCCTTATAATAATCCTTTTCTTTTTCCCAGCTCCAGTAGCCCTGCAGCTGAGGAGTTTATTATTCTGCCTGTCCCTATCATGATTACAAGCATGGAGTAAATAGTTTTAACTGTAAATATTTGTAATTGTTATAAATGAACAATGTAAATCCGTTACTCAGTGTAAATTTTTAGCGAACGAAAATTAAATCGATATATGAAATTTTCTATTGAATATTTAACACCTTCATATTTTTCACACACTTACAGCCAAACACGCGCCCCTAAATTTTGGCGCCCCGGACAAATGTCCGGGTTACCAGCCCCTAGAGCGTGTGTAGGCTGTAACACATCCTCTTTTAAGGGGAGATTGTATATGGAGCAGTTAATAGATTCACTTTCATACCAATGATTATAATTTAAGTAAAATTACTTACATCATAATTTTAAAAAAAAAACACAAATCTTTGAAAGAAAAATCAGCCGCCATACTATTCTTTAAAGTTATTATTATTATTATTATTTGTCTGTGGGGAGGACCAAACCCTACGCTATCCAAAGCCTCACAGAGCCCATATAGCTACCCCAAGAAAAACAACAACAAGCCGGGTTTATAACAAAAATCCAGACCCGGATCTAATCCATCTAAGATTCACCGCAGTCCGAATAAATCGGACAATAACCTTAAGCGGAAATAGCCTAAACTCTTCCACAGACATCCTATTCTGAGCAAAAATCCTAAACCTAATTTCCTCACAACCCAAGCAATCAGTCATAAGATGGATGGGTGTTTCCTCCTCTGTCTCACAGACTCTACAAAATGGATCCGGCGTGAGCACCATTATGTAGAGATGTCTCCTTAAACCACAACATCCAGTAAGATATCCAACCAATCCAAAACCTTCCAAGTTAACCAATGATTGAACCAAAATACTTCTTTTTTTTTTAACTATTTCCAATGTTTAAATCTGAGCAAGGCGGAAATGAGAAAATTTGAGGTTATTCAAAAACATATCTGTAAGGGTGTTGTGAGGAGATGTTGGTTGTTGATGATGAAAGATAAACACCTTAAGATTTGGTTTAAGATATATAATTGATATATATATATGTATATGACTGTATACCAAAGACTTTACACTTTAGAGTTTAGAACCTAACTGAACTGACAGACTGACGTGGCTAAACGATATGTACGGAGTGTGAATTAACAGAATTATGTCTGACGTGTAAGACTGAATTGAACAGAATTACTCTCTGACTGTCTCTCTCGTATATATATATATATATACACTCGCCGAGCCTCTCCTCTCTGTGCGAGAGGGGCTGTTTCACTTCGCTAGAGTGGATGAGTGGTGGGGGTTCAGTGGTTCACTAAGACCACTACAATATCAGATGTGCAAATCCAAAGTTATATATACGTAAAGAAAAGTGGAGGTAATGTTTCTGTAAAAGTTTGAAATTGGGAGTTGGGTACCTGGTCAGTCAAATAATTGTTTATTAAAAAAAAAGGATAAAACTATTCTAACAGATTGCTTTATTGCTGACCCCCCCTTTTAAGGAAAATTAAAATAAATTAATTGCAAAAAAAAATCATGGCGGTAACTAAAAATTGTTCAGTGAAAAATCTTGTATTATAATCTGAAAGTATCTTCATTATATGAGTTAGTAAGGTTCTTCTATTATCAAACATGTCCAAAATTTTTATTTAAAACTCACATCAATCTAATTAAACAGAAATTGAACAAACAGATCTAGAGAATTTTAATTACATAAATAAAGAGAATATCCACACTAATTATTAAAGTACGTGAATAATAAACATTTTAAGGAAAAAAAAATTACAATTATGTAAATATTGAAATATTATATCTTAGTTGAAATTATTCATATAAATAAATAAATAAATTATTACATTATTTTATAAATATGAATTTTAAATTATAAAAAATTCGTAAGTGGAAAACATAAATAAATGTCCAAAATTGCAGGAAACATAACCGTCATTCTCATCGATACCTCGAAAATTAAACAATAAATTATATCGATATCTCGAAAATTAAATAATAAATTATATCGATACCTCGAAAATTAAACAATAAATTATCGTGTTGAAAACGATAAGGATTTATGAGGGTCAGCCAAACATTGCAACATCTCTGTCTAAAAATATTACAAATCTATAATCCAATTAACAATAAAGTTCACTCCTTCCGATCATCCAAACAAAGTAACTGACCAACTCTGCACCTCTAACGTTTTGTATGTAAACACAGTCTAAATTGTAAAATAGTCGTAATATATTCAACTCTATATACTTTACAATAATAAAATTAATAAATCTTATTAAGTAAATAGGAAATTAAGCAAACAGAATTATTCAGCATATTTAGGACATGCATGAAAATCGCCTATATAAAAATTATTTTTTGAAAGTATTGAATGGATGTAAGAGTGAACACTTGAAACACCTTCTTGGGATAAAGTTTTAATAAAATAAAAGAAAAACATTCAGAAAATTGGAAAATCGAGGTTATTGGTAACTAATAGCATGCATGCCTTATTATATAGCTTATATTAAATCACAAATTTCTACCAAGTATTCAAAGAAAATAATCTAGTGCCCTCAAAATTTATTACTTTCTCTAACTCCTAGTAAGAAATGTAAGTATTGTAATCGTATCAATTTTTCAATATCGAGTTTTCACCGGAAATACACGTTTTGAGGTCCCCCTGAGTCCCACTCAAAAGTGGATTTTAGAAAATGGTCCGCATGTCGGTATGTATGTATGTGATTAGCATAGCTCAAAAACTAAAATCCATAGAAAGTTGAAACATGATATCACCACCGGATCTGACAGTACGTTATCTGTAAAAATTCCTCAACCGGAAGTACCACTTTACTAGTTTTTTTTTTTTTTTTACTTTTTTGCTATTTTCTCAAAAATGACTCCGACGATTTTCTTCAAACTTTATACATCAACTACACATACAAAGAGCTACAACTTTTATTTGTAACATTTCTCTGGAAACATTCATTTAAGGGAAGGGAGGGGTTAGTATCTTTTTAATATTTTATAGTTGTCTTAGTGCTGTGAATTTAACTTCAAAAAGAGTGTATTTTAGTGTCAGGTACTGTGAATTTGGGTCATGGCAAACAGAAAAACAAAGGCACAAAATCCCGTTAGGTTAATTGTTTTGTACAAGAAAATTCCCCCGCTACAGAGATAGGCATTCCTTCGACAATCAGATTTCTGCCTTCAAACAAGACAGTCGTAATTCTGCTTCCAAAGCCAGAACAGAACACTTCAGGAATCGCTCAGTGCCAATGATAGATATTTGCCTTTATTCTAGATATACATTCTGATTTATAATTGTGATATTGTAATGTGCTTAAATTTGTTTAGAAAATAATATATTTATTTTAAAAACCAGTGGTACCCTCCTGATTATTTCTTAATACTTCATTCTCTCTTAAACTTACATACTTACAAGCCCTAATACGAAACCGCACGTGCTACTACAAATACACATCACACCATTACATTACAGGCTCCTAATGATTTTCTTGAAACTAAATTGATCATACAATTTTACCATCTAAATAAATTTAATTAGAAATAAATAAATCGCCAAACTTCAAGTGTTTCAAGAAAATTAGTAAACCGGAAATATGCTTTTACTGAACAGTTTTTTTTTCTAGAGTTCGCAATTTTCTCCATAAAAACAAAGACGAATTTCATTAAATTTTTTTATATTAACTATAAAATTTGTCAATTACAATTTTGTAAACTATAGTATGAGAAAACTGTGCGAGTGTTTCACACGAGTTTTTTTTTTAAATTTTTTATTTGTTTAGTTGTCTTAGTTTTAGCTATTATACGTAATTTATAGCTATTATAGAATAAATTAAACCATTATAACTTTAATTTTGGAAAATTGTTTAATCGAAAGTGAGGCTTAACATAAATAGGTTTTGAAATTATTTGGAATATTTTCGAAAATTTTTATAAAGATTTTATTGGCACCAGTAATGCCAACTGCACAAATATAAACGTATCACTTTTATAGAATTTTCCTCCCAAAATGGAATTTCAATTGGTTGTGTGGAATTTAATTACAAACATTATATGCTGTTTTAATTACAAGTTCTGCGTTGGTTGGCCCACTCAGCTGGACTTCAATTTTCTACTACCAAGGATGCCCCCCGAGAATCCTACGGTGGATGTACACCATGATGGTGAGACCAGTTATCACCTATGGCGCGGTGGCTTGGTTTGGAAAGACCAAAGAAGTATCGGTCAGGAGAACTCTTGACAAGGTACAGCGGCTCGCATGCTTGTGCATGACGGGGGCTATGAGGACTTGCCCCACCGCCGGGATGGAGGTTATCCTCAATCTGTCACCTTTGCACCTAGTGGTGGAAAGGGCGGCGAAGGGGGCCCTTTTTAGGATCTCTAGGGGTGGTGCAGGAGGGGAGGGATGGCTGGGGGTTAGAGAGTTGGTATTCTCACCTTTGGGCTCCCTCATCTGGCACCTCCCTAGGGATGGTATGGTTAAGAAGTATAGCTTCACAAAAAATTTTTCGTCGAAGCTGGGCACCAAAAGTGAGTGGAGCGAAGGATCCGCTCTGTTGGGCATTAAGGAACATGCCATAAAATGGTATACTGATGGGTCGAAGACCCTCGAGGGGACTGGGGCAGGGGTGGTTGGTCCAAGGATCAAGCACTCGGAACCCATGGGTAAATTTCCCAGCATCTTTCAGGCGGAGATATACGCTATTGGAAGATGCGTTCAATTTAACCTCGATAGGGGATATAGGAATCGGGAGATTGTAATCCTTTCCGATAGCCAAGCAGCCATCAGAGCTCTGGGTGCACCAGTTATTAACTCTAAAATGGTTTGGGAATGCCTAGATAAACTAAACGATCTGGGCAGTAGGAACAAAGTCGCACTTTGGTGGGTGCCGGGGCATGTTGGCATTGAAGGGAATGAGACGGCCGACGCCCTGGCCAAGATAGGCGCTATGACACCACTTTTGGGGCCGGAACCTTTTTGTGGGATTAGCGACCAGTGTCTGTTAGAGGAACTTAAGAAGGAGGAGGAGACGAAGAGATCTCAACTCTGGTACTCCCTCCCCAGGTTGCGGCAGGCCAAGATCTGCTTGGGAAATTATAACCAACGGAGGTCGGAGGCCTGCATTGGATTGAGTAAGAACAAGCTCCGCGTACTTACGGGTTTCCTCACGGGGCATTGCCGACTTAGAGGACACCTGGCGAAGCTGGGCTTGGAAAGTGACAGCTCATGCAGATTCTGTGGGGAGTTGGAGGAAACTCCAATACATCTCCTAACAGACTGCGAGGCTGCCACTCAGAGAAGGTTCAGGAACCTGGGTAGCTACCAGGTGGAGGAGGGGGATATACCCTCTCTAGAGCCCGTCAGGGTATTAGGATTCCTCAGGGACCTCAACCTGATGGAGATATTGTAGAACGCATGTTCAATTGGGCATCCGTTCGGGTGCTATGGGCAAGCCTGTGCCACCCAGGGGGCATAGCACAATAGACCTGCTCAAGGTCGCAGTGCGTTGGCCCCCGCTAAAAAAAAAAAAAAAACCCTACCCACCGGCACTACATTTATGACATAGAATGTCTTGTAAATGCTTATACGAGATTTCCTTTTTTTTTTTTAAATTTTATTAACTGCAAAGGAAATGAATATTCCAAATTAGTTTTTTTTTTTAAGAATACAATTAATTAACAAGTCAGTTATAGCAGTTTTCCTAGTGTTTCAAATAACAGTTGTTAATTGTTCTTTTAAGCTGTTACATTTCAAGTGATTAGTTTATACATTGATAAACCAACTCTAAGGTGTTTTTCTTATCTTTTTCAAACTTCAAAATTTCTACGAAAAAAATGTAGACGATTGTTAAATTATGACGAGGTTATTTCCAAAGTTTACATTTTTACTTACAAAATATAAACAATCAATCCCCCAAATCTTCAGTCAGTGTTGTACCACGAATATGTCAAATCACTTTAATATACAGCTTAACGTATTTCTTTACTATTTTTTTTTTTATTTATTTTTATATTGTTTAATTATTATTGTAATCAATCCCCAAGGTGATTGAAGTCACCCTAGTAAGTCGTTACTACATCAGTTTATTTCTAAAGCATAGAAGTGCATTTACAGAGATTAGAAATTTTAATGAATGCTAACAAGTCTTCTAGGCCACTTTCTATTTGTTTACATTGTTCTTCTCGCGCTTATATTCGACTTTATTCCAACCTCGATGAGAATGATTATAATTTACTATATTTTAAGCATAAACTATAAGCATAGCAGGGTAAAAATTATTTGAAAAAAATAATAATTATTTCAATTAAGGTTATTTGAGAAACCTAATTATTTACCCTAACGTAAATATAGAGGTAGTGGGAGATATGCACTCAATCAAGACCAGCTTGAAATGATTACTTATAGCCAAGAAGACAACGCCAATAACATTTGATATTTAACGTCACATATTTCTCAGAACGGAAGTGCAGAGGAAATAGTATGTACTTTAGGCCAAGTGAAGAAATAATGAAGAATAATGATGTGGTCAGCCGAGGAACGAAGATTCGATTGTAGAGAACGCTCGTAAAACCTGTTTTTGCCATCGTCCAGTAAAATATGGATGCCAAACAAGATTTCCTGAGAAAGTTAGATGGTTAGAGCATTTTTGGATTGATATTGAAAAACCTAACTGGAGAAGTAGGCAAAATTAGGGAAAGTACGCCCTTAAATTGTCTCCCTGCATAAAGTGTCTGAGATTGAAACGGTATAGTCATGGAGTATATTTCTGGGAATAGTTATGCAATAGTCAAGGGGACGAACCAAAATAAGGTGAATGGATAGCGTGAGGATGGATATGAGAAGTATATACGGGCAGTCCCCATTCACCCACACCTATCGTTGCGACTCAGTGGTCTAACTGGGGATTGAGCGGACCAAAAACGTCTCGTTCAAAAATAGAAGAAGAAGAATCAGAGCTATTTTCCGTGATAGTCTGCTTCTTTTTTGTGGACATCGACCAGTTTCGGGCGTTCGCCCATCATCAGGATGTTTTTGTCAAACAGTGTAATAACATAAACTTGCACAGTGCCAATTCAGTAGTTGATACACTAGATTTTAAAAATGTTATTATATTGACTTAACTAGGTTAAGAGGGGTGCCACCTGAATGGGAAAACACTTGTTTCGGTCTTTAAAGACAAATTGTTCCCTTTTAAAAATGGAAACATCAACAGTGGGGATGTGTAACTTAAACTATGTTTTTTAAAGTCCGAAACATGTGATATCCCATTCAGGTAGCAACACCCCTCTTAATGTAGTTAGGTCATAACAAAAAACATTTTCAAAATCCAGTATATCAGACTGAATTTGCTCTGTTCAAGTCTAGGTTATTACACTGTTTGACAAAAAACATCCTGTTGATGGGCGAACGCCCGAAACCGATCGTTGACCACAAAAAAGGAGCAGACTATCATGGCAAATATATCTGATGCTTTCCAGCACTGCCGAAACAACCACAATAACTGTAGAAGAAGAAGATTGCTCAGATATATATTTTAAATGATTCAAACAGAAAAGTTTATATTCATACAACCGCACGGCTAACTAGTAATTATTTTCGAAAAAATTCCAAAGAATTCAAAAAGCCAATTTTATAATAGTCGCCCTTACTGACAATGAATTCTAATAACTCTTTATATAAATAGTAGAACCATACATTTTACTAAAGTGGTACTTAAGAGGAAAGCTTAACGTTGCTGCTCCCCTTCTCCCACCCAGAAACTCCCCAAAATAATGTTTGTCTAGACAAATTTCTAAAAAAAGTGATAGGCAAATAAATAGGTAGATGGTATATGAAGTTTATAGAAAAATCATTGGTAGATTCATTTTTTATAAAAATTCCAAAAAAAAACAGAGCAAAATTTCTTTCAATGAAATAAATTGTCCTTTCGCTTGATGGAATTTGATCAAACCCTTATTGTAAGGTCCGATATTTAAAATGAAATATCCAGTTCAAGTCTCCTATGTTTTTCTTGTTTGAGATATTTTGCTGATACATACACCATTCATAAAAAGCATTTTTTCCGGTGAATAAAAGGAGAATATTTTGTATGTATGCCCTCTAAAGCCGGTGCCAACAGGTGTTTGTTTAAATTTGACTAAGCAGGAAATTATAAATTTCAAATTTTACATAAAGTATTGACGATATTCTGGCAGATAGTTAAACGGATAATAATTTAATAATTGAAAGACAATTTTAAAGCATTTATCTTAGGATAGGAAGATCTATGCTGTATGAATGTCCTGTGATGTTTGTTATTCATCTTACTGAGCATTTTCCTTTTTGAATTTATAAAAAAAAAAAAAAACTAGTCTATTTCCAATGAGATTTTGTTGTTAATCACTATTTAAGTAATTAAATATTCTATCATAATAAAATACTTACAAAGAGATATTTTCCTTTATATCACCAAAATTAATTCCTAGTAGACTTCGATAGTACTTCAACACTACTATATAAATAACAGTGCGCAATCGCGAATATCTATACTTAGCAATTTCTTCCCCCCCTGGCTAGTACCCCCTCCCTACTCATAGCCCATTATTTGAACATGCTCCAATACGGTATAATGCTTTTAAATTATATTAACGGAAATTTTACTATGTGCATTATTTTAAATTAAGTTTCACAATTATTATTATCATTATAAGTTTATTACATAATTTACAATTTTGAGAGGGTTTGAAAGGGCTTACGTGTATGCGTGTATTTTTTAAAGATTGATATGTTTAAGAAATAGAGAATAAGAACTATTGTTTTAAATAAATAATTTAACTAAATATTAATTTAATAACTTTACAAATAGTAATTATTATTTGTTAATTGTGAATAATGAATTAAGCTTATAATTATATAGAAACTCTTTGCAATTAATATACTTTATACTTGTTTGATTTATCACAAATGTTCACGTAACACAAACTGGCCCTAATGTTAAGAGAATCACGGTTGTAAGACAAATGATACTTGTTGAATTCTTTGGAATAGACTGATCAAACAATACCTGCTCTTGATAGTTAAAACTTGCTCTTTATATCTGATTTCTAGAAGGGGTTACAAGACAAATAATGGCCAAGTTCTCCGACCTCTCTTGTAACGGTGTCTTCTACCCACGTTTTGATCCTTCGCCACCAGCTTATGTACAAATTTACTTTTAAAACTGATTTTATTTAAAATATAAAATATATTTCCAATTATAGTGAAAAAAACGTTTAACACGAAAGTAGGAAGGACCGAAATTTTTTTTTCGTGTTAAACGATAAAATAGCGGTCTGTTTTTGTCCCGATTTTATGCCATTGTACATATAAAAAAAAAAGTTTATGTATTAAAATTACAAAAAAAAAAAAACAAACACGAAATTCGCCGAATTCGAAAACTGGCGGTGCCTTTATCAACACAAACACAAGCGAAAACCTAGCAACAGTGGCAGTCATTGTTTATTTTGTTCTGTCTAACCAAAAATAAAAATAAGCCAAAAAATTAGCGTGACGATCTGACTTCAGAAAACAGGTATATTTTGTTCGTCTAGGAAGTGAAATCTTTTCATGTTGAGCGATATTTGTTTCGCGTTAAAAGGAAAAACAAAAATGTATGAAATTACATGTACTTTGTCGGGACGGCAGATATTAAAAGAGTAACTCAAAACAAAACAAAAAAACAAATACAAAACAAAAATCAAATCTAAAACAGCTTAATAAGTTTAAATAAAGAAAAGCTTAAGAGTTTTATTTTAATTACATATATTATTTTATTTTTGAAATTCTTCGAAATATTTTGTTATTAATTGAGTATCCTTCCAACCGAGCTACCGATCGCCTTTTCTCAGGGTGATTCTTCTATTCATTCAACTTTTCTCTTCTTCAAATCTTTTACCATCTACAGTTTCAATAGTTTGTAGACTATTTCCATCGTACGGACCCGTTCGGCGAATTGATTCAGAAAATCTGTTCTGATAAAAACGAAGAGGACCATGGCATATGAGAACTGTAATCCAATTTTATGTCACCTTTATGTTTTTCGAGAATGTTGCTGGAAAGAATTGCGTAGTATTTGCTCCCTATGTATCTTCTCTTACTATCCATTGCTTTACCCATTTCACTGTTCAACAGACGCTTCCCGCTGTCTCCAATTTACTTAGACGGTACAGTGTACAATCAACGGTATTTTCAGCTTTGCGAGTAGTTTCTTTATTAAACTGATCACCTCTTTCATTCCCAACTAATCTGGCCTAGGCCAGAATGATCTTTTACCAAATTGGAAAGTTACATTTAGTTTACTTATTAAGCATCAGAGACATTTTCCGTGATAGCCTGTTTCATTTTGTGGTCATCACCCAGTTTCGCGCGTTCCATCTTTAGGATGCGTTTTGTCAAGACAGTGTGGTCACACAGACTTGCACAGAGCTAATTCACTTTACACATTGACCCTTTCACTTCTCTTTCTCACACTTATTCAGTGTGTATACTGAATTTGCTCTGTGCAAGTCTGTGTTATCACACTGTCTGACAAAATGCATCCTGAAGTTTGGGCGAACGCCCGAAACCGGTCGATGACCACAAAATGAAGCAGGCTATCATGGAAAATGCCTCTGATGCTTTCCAGCTCTGCGGAACCAGCCACCACAAGAACTACTTATTAAGCCTCCACAATGTACTCGATGCACCATAATTATAAAGGGTTAGTGAATACTGGGATTTTTAAGAGATTCCAAGGAGTTTGGGACTATTTATACGAGTAAAAATTGAAAATATTTTCATCTCTGTCTATTTATATTTATTATCCATTTTTAAGATACTTCAGTGACGACTTTGTTATTGCTACAATCGTTTGCTAGTCTAAGCAATTTGGCTGCTTTATCTTACCGCACATTTTTAAACATAACAAAACCGTTGCTTGTACTTTTATCTGTTGTACTACCATTTATATATGTATGTCTTCTAATCAACATCTTTTACGATGCTACTTTAATTGATGTTCATATTTTGGATGTTACCGCTTATCTCTTCAGGTTTTTTCCCAGACTCTCTGCCGGGGAAGTTTTTGATTCTGTCTAATCTAGCAATTGTATCTCTTAATATTTCTTTTATCTTTTTGGTAATAGATATTATTCCAGCGATTAGGCTGGCAGTTTCAGTGGAAATAGTCTTGTAGTATTTAATCAATCTTGATAACCAACTTCTCTGTACTTTAGAAAATTTTGAAGGTTAATCTAGTCTGAATTCTAGTTTTGGAAATCTAGATTTAATTGTAGTAGTAATTGTAATTAGTGCAGTGTGCAGTGTAATTAGAACATATTTATTTACACAAATTACACTGCAATTGTGCAACTTTTTGTAATAATTAAATTATGTTTCCAATAGGACAAGGAAGTAAATTGGATGATGCGAGAAAAAAAATGTATAACAAAACCAAAATACAGACATCCTAGCGAAATAAAATAGATTTCCGTAGTAAACAGGAAAACCAATGAATTTATTCACTAATACATAACAATATAACATTAGCTTGACATTCTTATCAGACAGTATGAGCCTCCATTTAAGTGTTTTAACCTTTCATAATAATTAGGTTTGATAGAACTTGTGTCTGGTTGTCAATTAAGATGTAGTCTATCTATACAAGGAGCTTCATGTAAACCGAAATCAACAACGATAAAATGGTTTCACTTCTTCTAAGAGAAGAAATAATCCAAGACTTTCCACTAGAGTACCGCTTCAGTACAATGTATAGTTCTGCCATCGATTTCGTATTGGAATATTGCTAGAATTTGAAATTTGAAAAATATTGATTAATCGGAAGTACGATTTTACGAAATCAATTGATTCAGAGCCCTTGTGTAGACTGATTCAGGAGGAGGAGGAGACGGCCTCTCAGCTGTTGTTCGATTGGGTTGCAATCGGGAGATTGCAGTACGATATCTTCAGCACGTTGAAACCGGAGGACGTGTCCTACAGCCGGGATTGAGGTTATTCTCAATCTCACACCACTCCACCTAGTGGTGGAACGAGTGGCGAAAGGAGCCCTCCTCAGAATCTCTAGGGGGCCATGGGGGGATGTGGGCTAGGTTTTGGGAGGCGAATGCTTCCTTCTGTTGGCTCCCTCCCCTGGGGCTTTCCTAGAGATAGTATGACTAAGAAATATAGCTTCGTTAGAAATTTTTCTACGAAGCTAAGTACGAAAGGAGAGTGGAGCGATGGATCCGCCCTGGACAGCATTAGCAAGCATGCCATTAAGTGGTATACAGATGGGTCTAAGACCCTCGAAGGAACCGGGGCAGGGGTGTTTGGGCCTAGAATCAAACACTCAGAACCCATGGGTAGGTTTCCTAGCATCTTCCAGGCGGAAATCTACGCTATTGGAAGGTGCGTTCAGTTGAACCTTGATCGAGGATATCGGAATCAGGAGATAGTTATCCTATCCGACAGCCAGGCGGCCATTAAAGCACTGAGCTCTTATGTAATCAGTTCTAAAATGGTATGGGAATGCCTAGGCAAGCTTAATGACCTAGGCAGGAGTAATAAGGTTACCCTACATTGGGTGCCGGGACATGTCGGCGTGGAAGGTAATGAGGCAGCCGACGCCCTGGCAAAAGAAGGCGCTGTATCTCCTCTTATTGGGCCAGAGCCCTTTTGTGGAGTCAGTGACCAAGTATTTCTAGAAGAAATTAAGAAGGAGGAGGTGGCTGAAAGAGCTCGTCTCTGGAACACCATCCCGGGACTGAGGCAGACCAAGATCTGTCTGGGCGGTTATAACCAGGAAAGGTCGAAAGCCTTCATCAGTCTGAGTAAGAATAGGATCTGTATTCTTACGGGGCATTGCAGACTCAGGGGCACCTGAGGAAGCTTGGCCTAGTAGATGACGGCACATGCAGATTCTGTGGAGAAACGGAGGAAACTCCGATACATCTCCTCACGGACTGTGATGCCGTCATACAAAGAAGATTCAGCAATCTGGGTTGTTAACAGATAGGGGAGGAAGAAATACCTACCCTAGAACCTTCCAGGATCCTGAGATTCCTCAGGGAGCTAAACCTGGAGAGGGTGCTATAGATGAGCTAGCTCATCTTAGGCACCAGAAGGGGGTACAATAGATCAAAAATGGTCGCGGTACAGAACCCTCAAAAAAAAACAAAAAAAAAAAAAAAACCGGAGGAAATGTATTTCAAGAAGGACTGGTGGGGAGGGTTCTGGACCTCATGAAGGGTAGCTTCCTCTACTAGGTATTGAGGGGTTGGCTCAATAAACCTCAATGGGCAGGCTGCGGTGCTTGGGTTCGAGTCCCCCCTCCGTGTCATTCTATTCTATTCTATTAATCAGAAGTATGATTTTAGAATAGGTTTTTGAGTGTTTTTTGGAATTTTGTCGAAATGGGCAATAACAATATACTTAGAACCTGGCATGCCAACTGTACAGATATAAACGAATCAGTTTTATTTCAAACATTATTTCCCAGAGAAATTAATATTAGTGAGTTTTAAGAAACGTGGGACGTTAAATTTTAAATGTTATTTGGATTTGTTCAGTATTATTGGCTTTGTCTTCTGGACCACAATGTAAATACTTCAATTGTATATTTATTTAAGCAAATGAGTAAAACAGCAAAAAAATAAAAAAAGATTCAGTTATATTAATAAGAGAAAGAAGTCGCCTGAGTGTTTTACACCAAATTTTATTTGGGTCTGCAACTGCCAAAAATCTATTATTTACTTCCCAACTAAATAGACCCAGTTATCACTTACTCCTAATAAGAGGAAGTATTTGCGATTGTGCCAGATTTTCAAAATTGAATTTTTACAGGAAACACATGTTTTGGGAAACTCAAATTTTTCCCGAAACGGTGGATAAACAATTTGCTTTAAACAACAAACAAAATATTATAGAAAAAGTGGAAAATAAGCTAAACTTAGTGAAGATCGGGTACATAATTCAAAATTTAGTCACATTTACAGAAATATAATAAATTATAATTATTATGAACCTCAAACGTATTTAAAATTTTTTTGTTAACATAGATAAATTAAGAGCAGTAAGCCAATTGAAGTTCGCCAATAGTAATTCTGTATAAAGTGTATAAACTGAAGTTGCTCTGTGCAAGTCTGTGTTATCACTAGGGAACGGATTCGTATGTATTTACATATTTTTTTCTAGGCAATTTACAGACGTTTTTCAACTAGAAGTATTCATACTGACACTTTTTAAGCCGTTTGAGTCTACTTTTATTTCACATATTTCCACATATTTGGATGTTATCGCATATTTATACATATTTGATCAAAATAAATAAATATTTCTACATATTTAATCAAAATATGTACATATTTTTTCATATTTTTCATTTTGGGCATATTTTCATAATTGGGAGGTGGTTGACAGGAACTGTGAACCACAGACTGTAGGGCTGTGAATCACAGTGGGTACAATGGTTATTGTAATTTACATAGAATGCTGCTAAACAGTGACGGGCACTTGTTAGTTCTTTGAAGTTGTCTGACGTTGTCTGTTCTTTCAGCTCGTTCGTTGAAGTGTCCAATTCATTTCGTTCGGTCACTTAGTGTATTCTTTTTTGGGTGAAATGCCACGAACATCGGCCTCAAACAGACAACTGGTTGCTAAATATCTTCGCGAGTTTCCAGCAGAACTTTTTCGAAGTGATGGAGACATTTTGTACTGCACAGCTTGTGACAAGCGCGTTTCTTGCTCTCAACGTTCCCAAGTCACCCAACATATTGCCACCGGATCGCACATAGAGAATAAAAACAGAAAGAAAGAGAGGACGTCCTATCAAGCCTTCCTTACATCTCCATCATCAAGTAAGTCTACTCTGAGTACAGATCTGTGTCGGGTTTTGGTTAGAGCAGATATCCCTTTCCACAAACTTAAAAATCCTCATTTCAAAGGATTCTTAGAGACCTATATTGGGAAAAAAATGCCTGACGAGAGCACTTTTGCGGAAAAACTACCTGGAAGATATCTATAAGATACACTAACCAAAATTCGAGAACATATCAAAGATGGACCAATTTGGGTGTCAATTGATGAAACCACTGACGTTGAGGGCAGGTATATTGCATATTGGAAAACTTGACAGTGATGCTGATGTGGATTCAAAGCCATTCCTTTTGAACTGTGAGGTTCTCGAAAAATGCAATCATTCCACCATTTCACGATTCTTCGATGCCTCAATGCATATCCTATGGCCCAGTGGAGTTTTGAACGAAAAAGTTCTTTTGTTTCTCTCTGATGCTGCCCCCAACATGGTCAAGGCTGGGCAATCTATTCAGGTATTTTATCCTAAGATAATTCATGTGACGTGTATTGCTCATGCCTTGCATCGAGTAGCAGAAACTGTCCGATCTTTGTTCAGTGACGTAGATTCCTTAATCTCCTCGGTTAAAAAAGTGTTCTTAAAAGCACCAAGTCGCATTAAAATGCTAAAAGATCTCTATCCAGACTTGTGCCTTCCACCAGAACCAATATTGACAAGATGGGGTACTTGGCTGGAAGCAGCTCAGTATTACTATGAAAACTACAATAAAATCAAGAATGTCCTTTCACATCTCGAAGACGAAGCGGTAGCGATAAATACAGCCAAGTCTTTATTCCAGATAAATACAGCCAAGTCTTTATTCCAGAAACCTAATTTAAGGAACGATCTTGCATTCATTTCTGACAATTGCGTATTTCTTGCACAAGCCATTACCCAACTTGAGTCCCAAAATGTTCGACTGACAGAAAACGTGTCCAACGTTAAAAAAGTCATCGAAAAGGTGGAAGGAATACCTGGGAGTAAGGGAGATCTGATCAGATCAAAACTGGTATAAGTACTGAGCAAGAACAAAGGGTGGGAGACCATCTGCCAGATTTCTGATATTATCAGTGGAACAGAAGTCACCTCAGAACATCGTGTACCCTTTACAACCAACGAGATAACTTCTTTCAGCAAGGCACCTATAACATCTGTAGATGTTGAACGATCTTTTAGTCGTTACAAGTCCATCTTACGCCCAGATCGTCGTCACTTGACGTTCCAACATTTGAAATTTCATGTGGTTGCAAACAATTTCGAAGAGTGAAGTTTTCAAAATTGAAAATTTAACACATCTTTTTTATAAATAGTAAAAATGTTCTTTGTTGTATAAATCATTATAACTTGTAAAAACAAATTATTTTGTTCCTAATAAATTATTATAAATTGTAAAAATGTTCTTTTCTTGTATAAATAATTATAACTTGCCCCCCAAACAAAAAAATTCCATTTTCATAAAAAAAAATGTCCATTTTACTTAAATATTCCAGAAAATATTTTAAGAAAATCACATATTTTCCACATATTTGACGAAAATAAATGCATATTTTAATTAAATATTTGGTATTTTTAAATACATAAAAATCCGTTCCTTAGTTATCACACTGTCTGACAAAACGCATCCTGAAGATGGGCGAACGCTTCGAAACCGTCGATGACCACAAAATGAAGCAGGCTACCACGGAAAATGTCTGTGATGCTTTCCAGCTCTGCGGAACCAACCACCACAACAATTATTGAATATATTTTAACTTTAAATACAATTGACAAATTAAATTCTTTGTACACATATCTTTTAAATATTTCCAAACTTGTATCCCAATAAAATATTCAAATACTAAAATATGATTTGGTATTTTATCCGTCGTAGCATGCATATTTATTTTCTTGCTGACCGGTTTCGGATTTCCTTCCATCGTCAGAGCAAATTCACCAAGTTCGTGTAGAGAGTTCATTTCAATGTAATGTTTCTGTTAGTTGTTACTCACACTTATTGGTTGTATATAATTATGTGGGGAGGTTATAAGGTTATGTTACTATGTGTATGTGATTAATGGCAAAATGGAATTATTGTATGTTTATGATCAGACATTAGAAAATTTTCTATTGTATTTTTCTAATGTCTAATCATAACTTACAATAATTCCATTTTGCCATTAATCACATACACATAGTAACATAACCTTATAACCTCCCCACATAATTATATACAACCAACAAGTGTGCATAACAAGTAACAGAAACATTACGTTGAAGTGAACTCTCTACACGAACTTGGTGAATTTGCTCTGACGAATGGATGAAAATCAGAAACCGGTGAGGAAGAAAATAAATATGTATGCTACGACGGATAAAATACCAGATGTTATCCAGCATGGCGAATCCATCCACATAATCATAAAATATGAATGTGTGTGTGTGTGTGTGTGTGTGTGTATTATAATTCATTTAATACAAATAAGATTAATTCAGTTAAGATGTTCAGCCACAGTGTTTGGTATTTTTGTTTAAGTATTTTTGTATATATATAATTATTTTTAATGTGGAGAATATTATATAATCATGTTATTGTACTTTTAGTAAAGTATTCAGATATATATTTCAGGTAATAGATATTTTCTAATATTTTCCTTTCTTTTGGTTGCATGCGTGACAATTCACTAAATTAGTAATCCTTTAATTTACATTGATAATTGTATTAATTTTATTTTTACTTTTTTTTATGTTTTAATAGAATATCTAAAAGAAAAAGTCGGTAAGTTCAATGTTGATATTCCGTTTAGTTAATACCAGCGCATCAGACACGAAGATTTCCCGGGCAAAATCCATCAACCGCCGGTTGCGAATTTACTGAAAATTTTTTTATTTTTTTTATTAGAAATTTTTTCATGATTTTCACGATAATGGTTTCAACGATTTTCATATATATCTACACGCATAAAATGCCAATCACTTTTATTTGCAACA